>JAAAKL020004546.1:0-20772 GCA_010016065.2 Carybdea cf. marsupialis auct. non (Linnaeus, 1758) | reverse complement strand
CTGACAGGTTTGAAGGGGCAATTACTCGTATATCAACTTTTGCAACCAGGTAACTGGGTCAACTGAAAAAAATGAAAACATTAGAAACAAAAAAGTGAGTAACATAGTAAGTGTTGTTACAGCCCTATCATAAAAGAAGAGTAAAAGAGAAGAAGTCCCACTTAAAATAAGTTATTAGAATAATATACTATACTAACTATAAAATGAGTGAGAATAAAGGAGGAACTGGAAAAAAAGGAAAGTGGTGAAAATAAAGGAACTATCTAAATGAATGTATATATAATTGGTAGGGGAGTGGCATGAGCAGCCAGAGTGGAGTCATTATTGTAAAAGGAGCAGTGGTGCAAGATCCCTCAAGAGATCTGCTACATCTCAAATTACTATGAAAGATGAACAGATGGCTCTACAACTACCAAAACATATTCAGAAAAAATGTTAGATCATTTACATAAAAATCCTACTTTGGCAATCTCTTGAGAATATATCCACCCACCACAGTACAAGGCAAAGTACATTGTGTTTTCTTGGTTACAGAACCTACTATGAACAGCATCAGGCAAAGATTTAACTTGGGTAAACATTTCCTGAGTCTTTTCAAGCAGCAGGGAATATCTCTACAGAACAAATGTCTGTTCCAAAATGAAATAACTTAACTATTTCTTCCTAAATCACTGAGAAGAGTGGGTTTGAAAACATCAGGTTTGAAGGGATACTACAATATGAGATACTAAAAGATTTTTGAATCTCAGTGGTGACGTTTTCATTTTCTTGTGCATCACTATATTTTTTCCAAATCAATTTTCTGTGTCATCTGCCAACACTTACAATATTTTAATCAGTGTAACACATTTAATGTCAATCTTATTTTAACACAGGCAGATTAAAGATTCCGGTAGTCACTAAATGCCTTGATTGCTCTTAAGTATGTATCAATTTCTCTACCATATGAAGTGTCAGCAAGTCCGTTAAATCCCCATCAGTGCTAGCCAGAATGTAACAACACTTATTCTAACATAAAACTACCTATGGGGCTTTTAAAGGTCTGTAATATAATACTGCTATCTGCATCTTGACAATAGTTAACCCAGTCTTCACAGCAATAACAATGAGAATCGAGGGGAAAACTACTTATGATGATATCATACATAAATAAAGAATCAATAAAATTCACAATTACAGTCAGCACTCATTACTATCTTTCTATAACATCAAGAAATCAACAAAAACTCTACAACATCCTTGATTGGCTAAAATTGATAGTTGCTACAGGCAAATGGAAAACAAACTAAGACAAAGAGCCTTCCAGAAGAAGCAAGAGTTCAATGAAATTGACAGTCCATTATTGCTACATCAGAATATCCTGAAAAGGAAATTGGAGCTTTTCTGCCATATTTATCAACAACTAGGGCTCAAAGAGGCAATAACTACTGAAAAGGTCAATGCTAAGAGTGGGATAGTTTGCTGTAGTATGAGTAGTTCTGACAACTGCAGACAAGGATAAATGATGCAGGGCTATCAACTATTAATCCAAGCATCACTCCTGAGCAAGGGGAAGTAGTATCACTCTGGCCAAAGGGAGAAGGATGACATTTGAACTAGCAATGCTGATGTTTTCTGGCAGGAATTTTTCGTTATCAGATTTCTTCCTAAAGGAAACATCTTCATCTTTTTAGAGGGATGGGGAGTCATTTTTTGTGTGTCATATTCAGCTAGGCAGTTTTGGCCATTTCACATATTTTGAGTCCAATTTATGCTGGAAGGGTATTTTTACAATTTTAACTAAATTTCTTGTAAAAACAGCAGTTTCATTGTCCTATTTTTCCATGTTGTGTTTGAAGTGGCCTAATATTGCATAATATATGGGAGGCTTGATTAAATGTCTGGTACAATATTAGGTATTCATTGTTTACTTAAACAATTACCTGATGCAACATGCAAAGTACTAACTTTTAAGTGCAACTGCACATCCATAAATAAACTCTCTCTCTCAAAATATTCCGTCCACTTTTAATTGAAAAGATTTGGCTGGCAAATTTTACAGTCAATCACCTCGAAATGGTTGTGGTAGTGGGCTATACGTGCATCGGAAGTGTAATTTTATTCAAATTTGATACAAAATGATTCTAAAATTAACAATAACAAATACATGCAGTATTCTCAGTGGAAAGAGGGCAATACAAATGAGAGGAAAAAATTTAAAAGACATGGTGAACATGGCAAAAATGCTGAGTCAATGGTTCTTTGATGCTTTGTTTAAGGAAAACTTCTTGGTGCTATGCAATAAACTGCACATCCAAGATGCCCCTTTACAACTTTGGGCACACATGCTGTTAACATATGACTTTATTTTATTGCAATACTGGTGTAGTTATGAAGAATACATAGATGAATCAAAGCACTTGCATACTACAAACAGCGATCCTGGTCACTTTGACTGAATCTAGCTATGATATATGGAACATTGGTCTCCAAAAACGCATGTCTGTCTGTCTCCTTAGCAGGCAAAAACAAATGCCAGCATGTGCACAGATGAAAATGTTAAATAAAATCTGAACTAATATGCTACTTGTAACCACCATGTTTGTTATCTAGCAGATGTATTGTTGGTTAAAGCTTATGATTTACAGGTCAATCTGTAGTCAATCTTTCACTACACTTCTGTTTTGATGCTCAAGACGTCAGCTTTAAATAAGCATATACCTAATTAGAACATGTTGAAATAATAACACAATCAAGTAGAACTTTGGTGTTGTAGTTTAATGTTGATTATTGGTGTCTTATAGGTCTACCTTTCTGTTGAATTGAGAGTAAGGTCCTTTATTAAACTAGTGAGACACCTGCCATGAGAGAGCATAGTTTAGGAGAAACAAGAGCAAGTACTTTGAACCAGATACCATATTTTGTGGAATTCAGCTGTAAGCATTATTTGCCAACAAACAGTTACATGGTATTCTTGCAATTCCTCACTTTAGATTCTTATGGTCATAGCCACAACAAGAGGGGTTCACCACATTTCCAACAATATCCTTCAGAAAATGAATTTCTTTTATGTGATTCTTAAACTCAACATGCATAACAAATTAGCTTGTACATACTTGTTGCTTGTATCCAGTTAAAAATCTGTTTGCACCTAAATAATATGCAAGCAAATTAATGCAACCAACTTTTCCATTACACGATAAGATACAAACTGGTAAGTAGGCCTACACTTATGCATTTGGAAGAAATCATTACACAGATTGGTGAATCTACTATAATGTGATCATGTGCTTCCTGTTCTATATAATCCAGAAGTTGCAACTGGTATATTCCATTTAAGAGAAGACAGAACATGAATACGTCACTTGTTATCTGGCTCAAAGGTAACTTATGTACATTCTACCATTGTTCAGTACACAGAAACAAATGAAAGCTTTTAGTGTATGAAAAGAATGGATATGCTTCCTAGTATCACCTATGACACTACAGAAAGTGGAATGTTAACCTCCAGAATCAAGTACTGGTATAAATCAACCATGTATATCATACATACCAAACAGTATGCTTCATTCATTTTTATGAAGAAAAAGACATGGTCATTGTGCAAGGAGGGTATAATATGTGATGTCATATCCTGCAAGGCTGACTTTAAAGAGGATCACTCTGTTCAAGGGTTTTGGAAAGCTATGAAAGATTCATTTCATGACAGCCAAGACAGGACTTGTGGGTAGACAAAAGGACCTCCTAAGGAATAAAAGAATTGGTTAACATATATTTTGGGGGAAAGAAAGCAGGTGACGATGGTGATAATGATGATGATTATGATTATTATGGCAATTTTTTCATGCTGTGAACTCCCCTTTAAAGAGTTTATGGTGGTGCCCCTATAAATGGGACTTGCTACTGAAGCATCAAACACTTTGTAGTATATGCAAGGAGTTCTATCATGAGGCAAAGTTAAGAAAGCTGTGCAATGTTAAGCTAAACTTGTTAATTTGAAGTTATTAAGATGACAAAGAATGGCTATGAACAATCATGGTATTACTGATGAGCAAAATGTTAAAAATAATAATGATGTATTGGGGTTGAGTCACAGTGATCAGAAAGTAGCTGTGAAGATTCATAGGGTCTGCAAAGATGTTCTCCAATAACAATGTTTGACATACTTCTAATTTCTTGTCAGCCATGATGCTAGATTAACAGTTTTTTACAAACAATTTTTACAGGAAAATACTTGAAATCACTACTAAAAGTGAATTAAGACAACCTTTGTCACTTATAGGGCCTAACTGAAAAAGATACAACGCAATGTTTTTGGAAGCAGTATCTTGAGGAAAACACTGCATATTTGAATTAGTTATTTTGTTATACCATTTTAAAGGTATATTTAGATATTTGAATTATGCCAAAATATCAATTGCTTACTGGTATGTCAAAAAGATGTTAAATGAAGGTCAAGAAGTTTCAGAGCCCTACAGTATTGTAAACAACCCTTCAACATTTAGTGACTGATTTAAAATGGGGTGACTGAGACAAGGGGGTTATTCCCCACTCTAAACATTTTTCATGTGTTTATCAAGCCTTTAAATGACCTCTCATTGATGCAATACTTGTACGTGCTATCATATTAAATAATAGGGTCCTAGTGCAAGAGACACATTATGTCTCTTGTGTTCTGCTTATACTAAATCCCTTCAGATTAAAGCCAAGTCATGGATCGGATGATTTGGATGTCCAGTCTAGCAAAAAGAAAACCTGTTTTGATTCAATAAAATACTGAGCGAACAATATCTTTGGGCATGAAAGCATTACTACTTACATGGGCAACCCTTGGGTATCAGGCCAAATCATGCCCACAAGGCAGTTAAATCTAGTCTACAGGTTATTTGTACATATTTGTATATACAGTATGGGCCTGTTAAACATTCTGATGATATTTGATGTGGCAATGGACACTTCGAAGGTGCAACTATCAATGGAATCAACTGCATCTATTTGTGGGGAAGGGATTTCAGCAGCCTAAACTAATATAGGTGAAAGAATTGCAATAACTTCTGGTAACATGACAGAGAAACATTGTTACATTGAGCTTAGATCGGTGTGTTTTACCCCATTGTTGCCTCCATAGGTAGTAAGTAACCAGTCTGTAAGGAAAGACCTTCAAGGAAATTCCAGAAGTCAACACAAGTGACATTGTATATTAAACTCCACGATACTCTCTGCACTTGATAGATTACTTGATGAATAGGTTCTACATTTCAAGGAAAAGATATTCCATTTGAAGTGAAAGAACGAAGTGAAGAAATGAGTAAAGAATGGCAAGGTTGATTTGGAAAAGATGCTAAATGGACAGGTGAGTATATCTTTATCATAAATAGAACAGTCCAGTGCTTCTCTGTGGAATCTAAAAGATCTGAAAAAAGATAATCGAAGGAGGAATTTTCCTAGTTAACACAGAAACAAGTCCTGTTTTATTGTTCACTTGTTATGCTACTTATACAATGTCCAAAAGAATGAAGTACAAAGATTATGGAAAATATTGCTGACACAGACATCTACTTCTGATAAGTATTGCCATTAAATGACAGAGCTTGTTGGAGCCAGCTTTATTGTTGCTGAGAAAATTGCTTAGCATGAAAAACATACAGCAGGGACAAGCTTTATAAAGATATTATGAAGAGCATACTTAAAATGTTGGCAAGAAAGGTCACTTGTGAATAGTGAGAAATTCTGCTCTGGTGTACAATTTAGTCAAATAGAAGAAACAAGTGGTGACATTGACAAACAGACTTAAGTCAGATCTTAATAATTTCACTATAATCCTATAGTTGGGAAGAGTGGGGTAGGTTGGAACATTTTAAAGTAAAATTTGTATTTAAAGTATTGATCTATATTTATCAATCATCTTCATGCTGGTTAGATACCTATATATGTATGCTAAAAATTCATGATAAAAGTGTGGTTCAGGAATAGCATGGCATGGAGAAAACAATAATTTACTTGTCAAGGTCAAAATCTTCCAACCTAATCCATGGTGGGGCAGGTTGTTACACATTTTCAAAGGAGTGTATTCAAGAATTCTGTTGGCTTTGACTGGTAACTAATTGCCCCTTCGCGTGTCTAAAATGAATTCAGAGATATCAGTAGCACAGGTCAGCTTACCACCTTAATTCAAGGGATTAATGATGATGTTGATATTACAGATGGAACTACTTTGCTGGGGATGAAGGACATTTCTGTCCAAAAAGTAGCTAGCTAACTGAGGTAAAATGTGTTAATAAAGTGAAGCGGCCTTCGGGAGCTTTCAAACACCTACAATTTATCTCTTTTTCTTGAAGATCTTGAATCAAAAAAGATATGTCTACCATAGCAATGTCAGATGGATAAGTTAACAAAAGACCCTAGAGTAGTGTATGTATTAGTGAGACAAAATAGAGATCTTTTAGGAGATTAATTGGACTGAAGTTCCTGATGTGATAGATAAAAGATGGCCTGAATTTATGGCCTGATGAAGCCTTCCCTACAGTTAGGCCAATCATAAGTCATCCAAATGAGTTTAAAAGAAATCTCAATAAATGAATTGCATGAGAAGATAATCAGAGTTCCTGGATCTGTCCCCAAAATCCTGCGTGAGATTCTTTAACCACTATGAATACAAACAGGTTAATAAAACTCTAAGTGCACTAATCACTCCTTCTACTTTATTGATGCTTTAAAATTTTATAACTAGCTGCCTTTCAAGAAAGGTCTTTGGGAGCAACAAGCTTCAAAAAGTGTTATTTATAGCATTTCCAGAGATAACTATGTTCTCATAGATATTTAATTTTTCCTTTTCATGAGGTATGACTACTTGGTTTATTTGAATTGACAGTGAGATTGCCTTCTGTTTGTTACATCATTGTGCCTTGTGTATCTGCTCATCTATACATAAAAAACTATATAAAATTATAGAGCATACAATGAAGGCAGCTGATATTAACTTAGTGTAGATATCCTTAATAGATAATTATAAACAAAACCAGCAACAACTACAACAACAATGACTCCTAGATTAGGTAGCTGGAGGCATACAAATCTTTGACAATAAGCTAGGGCTATGGAAGCTTTAAATGTACAGCTGAAGCCTAAACACTTGCCTTAAAGCCTAAACACTCTCCCCAAAAGGTTGTCCATACTTGCAATACACATATTATTGTGTACCACAAATAAGAACACAACAAAAGGGACCATCCTTAACAAACATATTATACGAGTATTGCCTATAAATACACAGGAAATAGTTTTACTTTCATAATAGACAATTGTTTAAGCAGTGCTTAGTAAAACTTTTCAGCAATACATATCCACTAGTTAATATAACTTCAGGTTCTGTACCATTAACAAACTCTTAAAATGAGTAATAAAGATATTTATCCGTCCCCACATGCATATGCATGGGGCACTTTACAAGACAATACATCAGATATTTTGCATGGCTCAATAGTGACTATGCAATTATGCACATATTATTTGCCTTGCTACAGAGAATAGAAAAACAGTCATCATTTGCAAGCAACAAATTGGGGAGAATACCTACTATCACAAAGGGAATGTCTAAATCTAGCAACAAAAGAAAACCTTGAATTCAATGCAGAATGCACTGATTAGTATGAGGAACCTGATACCACAAAATATAGGGTATAAACAAACAAAAGTAAACTTGCAAAATATATTTTAATATCACCAACATAATTACATCAATCGATGTGACTGGGTGCTCTTTTGAAATCTCTGCTTTACCTTTAGCCATCCAAAAACCAATTTGGGTAAAATATCTAACAAAGCAATTGGTATTGAAGTTCTAAAACAAAAACCTATCAATAAGTACGTGATTCAAAAGTTGACTTAAAAAGCTGTTGAAGCTATGAAAATGGTTGAGCACCTGACCAATTTAGATGGTCTACCACTAAATTCTTAAAGTTAGCAAAAGTGAGAGAAAAGCTCTTTGCATTTTGCACTATCAATCACCCTGAAGAATGAGGTCTTCCTGGCTAAGCACTAATCCTAAAGAGGACCATTCTAAGGAAAAGTGGTAAATATTGTAGTATCAATAAAGTATAAGTTCATTGAATATAAGTCTTATAGAGAAGAGAGAATTTAAAAATATCACGTTTGAAGAGATACTAGTAAAAGGTGGTAATATAAGAATATAAGCAATGCCTGCTGAACATTGATAGTACACACAGTGAACAAGACATTGGGGTAAAACCAATACCAATTCCTGGATGGTCATATTTCATTTCAATAAACCCTTCCACTCAAGACACTAAGACATATAAATGAGGCACTAAAATCTGTCTTTGCTGTAAGAGCAAGCCACTTGACAAAAGTCCCAAATCAGATCCTTAAAGCATACAGTAGCCTGACGTAGCTGCAGCTGACGTAGCATATTAAAAGCTGCTTATCCAGTCACACTCACAAAAACAACTGGTAAAACAAAAGGATTTAACAGCATGGCCACTGGAGTCCTTTGGGGGGGGTCTTACTCCCTCTTTGTTTGTTTGTGATTTAAATTATGCCTTGTTGGACTCAATTGTGTATAGTGATGGTATATAGTGCTGTACAGATGCAGAACTCCTTAGATTTTGAAAAGTTTTCTACAACTATGACCATGCCATTGTCAAAGTAGCTTTCTAAATAGATACTCAAGAAGCTCAAGATGGTAAGCTCATAAATACAGAGGAAGATTCATTACAAGATGAAGGATGTTCTTTAATTGACCATAATATGGTTGTATGAAGAGACTTGCATGTTCATTAGGTAGACACACCAACACCTTAAATTGGCATATATTTACAAGATTAGGAATACAACTATCCCATAAACATAACATACCCCATAGATCTAAAGGTGGCCATGAATACGAATTAGTATAGGCCAAAGCATTGGTTGCTCTAGCAAAGAGCAATGCTTGATGGAATACTCCTTCTAGAGGTCAATCCAGTCTTAACAAGTCTGTATGCAAGGATTCGGCTTAAATACTCCAGGGTTGGCAAAAGAGGGGGGCCAGGGGGCATGGCCCCTGAAAGTTTCTGCCATGTTTGATCAGAAACATATATTGACACCCCCACCCACCCCACCCCAACTCTAAAACCATTTTCCTGGCCCTGTACTATCATCATGCATCTGGTGTAGGAGCACTCAGGAAGATAAAATTTCATGATGGCAAGCATGTAAGGATGTAATTTTCGCTTAACTTGCAGATTTTGGAGGTATCCCAACTATTCAAGTACAACCCCAAATGTTTCACATTTTCTTTCATAGTAAAGATAAATATATATGAGTTCATATATATTGCTGCACTTCATATATTTCTAACTAATGGGTATGATAACTTAAAAATTTTTATATATTGTATGACAAGCTGTGGTTATGTGTGCGACGATATAAATAATTCAAACACGTCTGTATTATCAATCTTGTTTATACTGTCCACCTGAAAACGTTTTAGAACTTGTTTGATGACGAGGTGTAGTAAACGAAGAAGACACGTTATTCAATCGTTTATCCAACAAATCATCAGTAGCTCAATATATCCAAGCGAAAAATAGCACAAGATTAACAATTTTGAAAACTTTGTGTTCATCTTAGGAATACTTTCGACCAAGTTTATCTCATGCTTTTTCGGTTAGCCAAGCTTATTTAAGAAAAGGGGCCTCCAACTGTAAGCATGTGGCTATCCTTTTAATTCATTAACAATAGTTGGAGCTACGGTTATCTAATGCAAACTGTGTTTAACTTAAATTGCTAATCTTTAGTAGGTTCTGAAGAAACGTAATCAACTACACGGCATCTACATGGTTAGCATGTGTCAGTTACCAAAACATACGACATATGTGCCAATACACACCTTCCCAAATATATATGTCAATGCCCGTATTTAGCCATCGAAATTAGGAGCAAAACAATTTAAAGCAACTAGCATATTAGGGCATTACATGTCACTCGACAACCAAGAACGTAAATTTTGGGCTTAACAAACATCTATGAAACATCATTGAAAGATTAGTAACAAAGGACTACTCAAAAATAATGTCAATCGTGGTAAGTCTAAAGGTCTATTTAACTATGTTACAAAAGAATCATTAGCACGGGCTGAATTTCTGATACTCCCATCTAACTAAACAGGTTCATGAATATACAGGCCGCAAAACAAAATGCCTGTTAAACGGTTTAGAGAGAACATAGCGTTGATTTTCCTTCGCACGTTAGTAATATATATGTTTGGATTTAATACGTTTCGTGGGTTACTGATTATTTAAATGTTATAACAATTCAGCTAACACAGACTTACGAAATATCAAATCCCAAAGTTCCAGCTACCAAATGCAGATTAATAAATGTCGAATTAGGAGTCAAAACTTTTGATCAAAGTAATGAAATGCAAAGCTTGTGGTTTTTGTAAACCTGATATTATAATGGTCCCACCACGTCGAAATTGTTCGAAATATAAGGATGGTGTCCTGCATTGCTTGCCAGTTTGGAAACTTTATTACAGCTCTCAGGAATGAAAAATCCATGCTGTTTTCATTGAGTTTGCTAACGATATTTTCAACCGCTAACTCAGCAGCAAGTCAAGTGTGATTATTACGGCCTGCAATCAACATAGTCCAAGGAAAGCTGCTATGTCAACCGGGTAACCATCAACCACCTTCATTTTTCAACGACTTTGTAAACCAAGAACTCCCTTGACGAACATGGAAGCCACTAAGTAACTGCAAGACTTCTAAATCTGTCCGCTTCAATAACGAACCGTGATGGGCAACAAAAATATAAACACGAGCTCGGGTAGACAGCCAAGTAACAGAAATGCGCATCTCGATCTGCAGCCTGTTGGGGTGGATCGGACAGAGCTTCCATCTTACAGGGTTAAGATACATTTCCCATTTATCTATATTTACCCCGTCTCTCCCTTCCTGGTAATCGGCAACGAAAACATTGACCTACAGAACCGCAAAAGTTTATCTTTCAAAACACACTTGAAGTTCGACGACAGACGGAACTCTCAAAACTTGATAATTAAAGCTGTTCTAATTCAGACTTATCAATGAGCTTAGTGATAGGTTCAAGAGAACGAAATTGTGTCATTTCACAAACCTTGATAGAAACCAGCAAAGTGGCAAATTATCAACTATACCAACAACAAGATCCGTATTTCCTCTCTTAATTTAGTCTGGATTTTACATGGGGGAGGTGGCAACGAAGAAAACAGCATCTACCAACGTGAGTCCTGTCTTTCCTACAGCATCCCAAATGGTTGAGCTGATTTCTTGGTGACTGTAATCTCTTCCTCGATATTGTTTCTAGACAAGAAAGCGTCACCATGACATTCAATCCTCATAAACACATTCTGAAAAGACAATCTGAATTCACCTACCTTCCTCTGCAGTCCGAATTTAAGCAAGAAGACGCAATGTAATACTCCTAGAAATCACTATCACACTCTTCCAGTCTTATAATCTGCTATTCCAGTAATAAAGTATATGAATCAAACCAAGAAATATCCCACCCGTGGCGATGTCTCCTAATTGTTATTCAGTATCGAAGCAACAAAAATCGTCTTCTAATGCCAACCTTCAATAGAGCGCTGTAACATTTCAGCGCAACGAAACAAAACGTTTCCAAGTGACAACGTCCGCTGAAATCCAACACTAGAAAGTTCACCTCGATGACTTCCAGATACACCCAATTAAAACTGGAATATAACACACTGCAAAAGCAGTTGAACTCGAAATCCGTTATGCTCCAATCTTATGAGCGATTGATTCTGTTCTGGATGTGTTGCTTGCGTTGACTTCCCCTCTGCCTTCTGTCGAAACTGGAAAGCCGATTACAGTGCCAAAGTCGTGTCAATGCTACTTCAATTCAGAATACTAGTGGTCATCTCTACTAGTCAATCCTTTTGCTTTATTCCGATCATTGCACTTGATGCCTCTTTAGGCTGCATCCTAATACCTTGTGCTGTGAAAACAGTGAACTAGAAGCTATAAACAGGGGGCAAACATCAGTAATGAATGGTTGATCCAGGGGGTGATAGGATTTCGTGAGATTACAAGACAGACAGACAAGATCTTTTCTGTTTTTTATAAAAGGAAATGTTCAGCAGTACAAGTCTCTTAAAATATCTCCACACAAAAGGTGTTTTTACCCTAATCCACTGTGCTCTTTGCAACAGAATAGAGACTGAAATCGCTAAATCTAAAAAGCCCATAACGATCTTTAATCGAGTAGGCTACCAGAAGAACAAGAAATATCATATGACACAATGCTCATGCCTCGACGGGCTTCCAATCTCCTGGACACAATGAGCTCTCACAATGTTTGGAAAAAAAATCCGCCTTTCATGTACGAGGTTTTAATACTCACCAAGTAAGGTGCTTCAATATCATTAACTGCTTAGTTGTGATCGTCATATTAAATATCATGGATGCTTATATCTTTCTTTCCTTCCTTCCTTCTTTCTTTATTTATGTATTTGTTTGTTTGATTCTTTAAGTTTATAATTTTCAAACGGGTTGTGCACTTTTACAAAAAATGAGCGAAAAGATTACTCAAGTAAAAATTACTTAAAATCAATGAACATCAAATGAGCTTAAGATATCAGAGAATTGATAACCGTAATAAAGGGCAAAAATTTGTGGAGAGGGCAAGCAAGAAGTTGAAGTAAGTGAGTAAGTAAATAAGAAAAAGAGTTCATGATGATTCTGTGTCAAGTTTATTTATTGTGCACGTTCTCTTTTGATAATAAATAAGGATGAAATCTGCGTCGATCTTTTATTTATAATCTTTTTGAATTTTGATAGTTTTTACATGTATGACAGCTTGTTTGAAGAAATTTGTTCATGAATTTATATAGGTATGGAATGAAACGGAGCTTTCCATTGAAGAGTTATGCGTGCTATGTTTTGAAGAGAAAAGCAAGGAATGCCTTTAGCTTATTTGAGTCTGAAATCGGACTGGTCGCTTCGAATCAATAGAGTGGAAATGTTGTTCAGGCTAATTTTCACAATCTTATTGGGCAACAAGAACACAATAATTTCTTAGCCAAACTGTATTTTTACTAGATACAGTCATTCTTCCCGTATTTCTGCAACTTCGCAAATTCGACCCTAATCTACAATCTTTCCTTGTGATACATTTGATGTATTTCTGCAACTTCGGAAATTCGACCCTAATCTGCAATCTTTCCTTGTGATAAATTTGATGTCGATATCACACACTATTACTGCGTGAAGTCCATAGAGAGATGTGACCATTTCCTTTCAGCCACCCCATCTTTTCGTTCTATTATTCCCTTAAATGAGAAGTGCCAGGGGGGGCTGTAAATATCGTTTCCTTATTTTTGAAGCCTTCTCAGTTATGGGAAGCATACTAGTTATGATAACTTGCCAAAGGGATTGAAGTACTTCCCTGTGAGAAAGATCTCAGATCATCTTTTCAGAGCATTCGATTAGAAGTTCATGATCGCTTCTCTTTGTTTGCGTTTTTCTAAGATCGTCAACTTAATTCACGAATCTCTGTCGTTATGATAACTACAACTCTTCTTCCTAGTCTTAAAAGCACTCGTTGGCTCTTGAATTTTGAGGAAGAGAAGAAGATCCATCTCAATACCAACCCAAGTGAAAATGGTTCTGATAACATGACCCAAATGCATATTCCGCTTCCCATAGCTATGCAGTGTACACGTCTTAAACCACGTTTGAACTCTAATGCCAATCGCCATCTTCTTGGAAATCTTTAATTTTTTTTGTCTGCAGTTGCATCTATTTTTCTGTTTACTTTTTATTTCTACTTCTTTCAAAGGAACGCAATATCTTGAAGTGGTAGCCCTATACCGCCCTGTACGACCAAGCAAGAATTCAACTCAGTGCATTGCTAATTTATAAGAGTCGCTCGTCAACACGTGACATTGCCAGAAAATATGTAGGAAAAGGTCAGATTTGAAACCATGATCTGGCGGTTTAATAGCCCCCTCTCCGACAGCTAAGGAACCTAACCATAAGGAAAGCAGACTTATTGACGTGTGGAGTTCTCTCTTTGAGACACCACGTTGACTTAGGAAAGGAGACCCACTCTGACTTTTATATGCATC
Source organism: Carybdea cf. marsupialis auct. non (Linnaeus, 1758) (assembly GCA_010016065.2). Lineage (NCBI taxonomy): Eukaryota > Metazoa > Cnidaria > Cubozoa > Carybdeida > Carybdeidae > Carybdea > Carybdea cf. marsupialis auct. non (Linnaeus, 1758). The sequence continues at coordinate 6,662 of JAAAKL020004546.1, read as the reverse complement.
AAAGCCTGTTCACCATTTTATTCAATCCTGCAAAGCACGGATTCTGTCCATCGAGCAGCGAATGCTTTATAGAGCTGCTGGCCATACGATACACACAATTCTTCAAAAAGTGACCTCGCCTGAATAAATGTCGGACGACCTGGGATTAAAACCAGTGACCTGAATTATAAGTATCAAGGAGTCATATATATCTTATTGCCGTTGACTCCATGACATTACTGATTTAGCGATTTTACTCTGTGCTCTGTGTAAGATCAGCGTCCAGGGCTACCTTGTCTCTGAACTAATAATCTCTACAGAACTGAAAAAATATTCTGTATAGCTACAATAGACCGTTCGCAAGCAAAGACTACACGCTACACACAATTCTTTTTTATAAAAATATATGGGACAATAACCCAAGCATTAAAAGGGAGAAAAGATAGCAACGTTTTCAGTACGGAATAGTTTCTATTGAACTAATACTAAAACATACCACTGATTACAGTCATGTCAAAACTCTAGTAAGTGGATGGAAATGTTGTGTGTGTCATTCTAGAAGATTTGCCCTTTAAAGGAGCATTTGTATGGACCTAAATATGGGCTCTTGCTAATGCAAATTTTCCGTGACAAAAGTGATATCCTATGATCATGAAAGGTGTATGTATTTTATACTCAAAGGAATATTTATTCAAGTAAAGAAACTTTCGGGTATTTCATATAAAATTTTTAATAAAAATGAGCCATCTTAAAACAGCAGCTTATTTATATTCTGATGTCTTAAAAAGACTTGATCAAGCTTCCCATTGTTTCCAAAAGCGAAAAAGTGTGGTCACGAATACTAGTACCCAGAAGTTAAAATAGCGCGGGAAGGTACGTCATATGACGTAACATTATTTTTAAGCTTTGCTTGACGGTGACTGAACTGGGGTCCAACGACTGAGCTCACTTTGAGACGGAGAATGTTCGATCAAGTGTCTTTTAGAAATCAGTGTCATGAGCAACTAATAAAGTATTAGGAATATTTCACCTATCCTGGAAGTGAGATTATTCAAGATGGCAAATTCGAGACCAAAATAATGAAAAGGATTAGAGTAGTAAAAACTGCATTTACCAGAAGGAGTCCAATTCTGTCAAACGTAAACACGAGGTTAACCCTAACAGTGAGGTTTTTGAAACTGTTCATATAGTCAATTTTGTTGGACTTCGTCAGGTCTACCATAACATTTGGAAAGAACTGAGCTAAAAGAGCCTACGGTACATGGTAATATTGTATTACCTCCATTCCAAACGATTGCAGTGACCTCTGTCTGGTGAAAACAATTAGCAATATGAATCGGTTAATCAACGCAATTTTCAACTCCTCTACCACTAATCATTTTTCGAAATAATAAATAATAACATATATTTTTGAATATTCTATTCTATTCCAAATGTGTTACACGTAATTGGGCTGCCATTGAAACAGTTGTTATGGTGATAGTGCAGTTGCCACAGCAAAGACTACTTATTTGTTACGCAGTGGCGTCATTACGCACCATATGTTTCACCTTTTACTCTTTATTTCAGTTACTGGCCTCTTCTCTTCCAATACTTCAGTTTATGCTTCATGGCATTGTGTCAAAACTGTTTGTATGCTTAAAGGGATAACGTAACAGCGTCAGCACACTACAAAAAAGATATGCAGGAGATACAACGCTCACTATGCTTGGCTGTTAGCAAAATGGCCGATGTATTCGCTTAGAACTTGCCATTATCCGTATTTATACGAGTGCATATAACGACTACAATAGTTCTACACCGATTAGAATAAAACATCATGAATCTGTGAAATAGGTTCATAGCGTTTCCCCAAAACTCAATTTTCAAAAATGATGACGTCATTTAAAAATTGCTGACATCAGCAACAAGTTTACCACGTCAAATGTTCTATAGGCTAACGATCTACTTGTCTGCCAAGTACTTCTGTTGTAGCATTATATGTTCAGGAATAAAGTCTCTCAGAATCTCCCTCAATTGATGCAGAGCCCTTTAAGCGCCCAGTACTTTGAGGCTCAGAAATCTTTGGAGTAACCCCTCTGAGTTCTGTGTTTTACAATCCAAGAATTGTCTCTGGAAATGTTTCTGTGCCTGCTTTGATGACGTCAAGTGTACTGCAAGGAGCACGTTAATTTACACAACCATTTTATTAATGCCCTACAGCGCCTTGTGTAAATGAAAGGGTTACCGCAGAGTGAATATAATTTAATAACTTTTAGAAAAATAACCACTTTCCGGAGGAGCCGAGAGGCATTGGATGGAAGCTGTCGCTATGATAACAAGTGTTTATGCCCACGGGACGCCAACTTTACCTTTTTAGCAGAACTTGGGAGCAGTTTTTCTCCATCACCTTAGCACGCTTTTTATATGTCTTAGGAACAAAGTAGCTGTTGAGAGAAACGCCTCTGATATTTTGTTTCGTCATTCCTTACCTCGCTTTCGCTCTGTATAAACAATAGCGACCGTTATCTTACCGCTCTCTTACCCCCGTGATAACTTAACTACCTAAACTATCCAGGAATATATTAAGGGTTTAACCATTTTTAAACAAATTCTCCGCACTGGATTTTAATAGAGTAATGTGGTTAGGCCCTAATAGTTGTAGTATTGCCATCAAAGGACACATTTTAATAGCAGTTTTAATTGAAACTAACATGTATACATCTTCAAAACATTCAAATACATCCATACATTCTTTTCCGCTATCTTGACCTTTGTTATCAAGTACGTAGCTGGGGATCGGGAATGGTAGGCCTACACCGGAGAACCGTACATCCCAGGTTATGGCATGATGGTACTGCCTTATCGAGAAGTACCACATATGCAGTGGTGCACGCGATGATTCCACAGGATGGGCGTGCACCAAGAAGTACCCAGCCTGGAGCATAACAGGTGCCGAGTGTGGGGTCCTGGATGCGTTGACATTTTTTCCTACGAGAACGTCTTCACACCCTGCCATCGAAAGTTGTCCATCCTCCTTGAACAATCAATCAAACAATATATTTATCATAATGTACGGGCATGACCTTTGCCAAATGGCACACTTAGTATGCCAATTCCTTGTGTATGCGTAATTTAAGTTATAAACCTTTAGGGGAGAGTTCACAGTTGTGAAGTTCGAACTAAGAACTATTTTTTCCTGATGAAATTCATAAAGATGTTGGTTGCCAGGCACTTCAATTAGTTCAATCTAGTTTTGTTTTTTTGTCCGGATTGAGTAGTATTATAAAAGCATCGTCAATTTGATGAGGACAGATAAACAGCGGTTTCAGCTTTAAACTACGATAGTGAATGTTTACTCTGTACCTCAATGTACGGTATCTATGATTTCTCTCTCTCTCTCTCTTTCTTTGGGTTGTAGTTCTGGAAACGGCCTCTGTTCAGTCGTTTGGCTTGTTTGTTTCTTAGGATTTGAGTAAACAGATTGAGGCTTGTCGTTTACGCATTTTCGTAAATATTTGTCACTTTGTGATTCTATGGAGACTGTTGATTAAATCCTGGCGGACGTGCCTAGCAGAAGTTACCTTGATTTATGAAAAGGCATTGTAAGACTTACAGGTGGGAAATAAGTTTGCCTAGGAATTGAAACACCCTTTTCCGTCAAGTACAATATTTTCCTTCACGGATTTCCCCTTTTTAGCCTCACTTTTGACGGTACGCAAGCATGTAGACAAGACAAATATCTAGGAGTCATGCTTGTGACCAGATGAGGACTTTCATAATTTTTCAGCTAAATCATAGATGAAATTTGGACCTGGACATTTGTCTAAGGTGCAAAGAAGAGGAAGACGTATTTGTTTGTATTCGATCTTGACCCCGTAATCTGAGCGTCGGTGCTCCGAAACGGGAAAGGTAGAACGTATCAAAAACAAGAGGGAACTCCATACAAAGATAACCTACTAACATCATTTTCTTAAAAGTAATCCCTTTTGTTTGACCCGCTGCATCCATAACTGAAACATGCATACGTTAATAAGTACTGTCATAAAAAAGTTATCAAACGATGCCTGGAAGCCTTGACTGATAGAAGAGTGCCATCATCCGTGGTTTCTTATAAAATAACTTTGTTATTTGACATACATTTTGGAAGATGTAGCAAGTTGGCAGCGCTTGTTTAAGAGAGACGTTGTACAAGTCATCGAGAGGTCTCTTAAATCACATGTCATTTTCTCGGTTGTCTTTTTAGAACCTTCGATTTGTTTGGTTTCTCACACTGTGTGGAAATATCCTTAGAATTCTCTATCTATGAAATGAATTTTGTACAGCGTTTACGTAGCCTGTTATAAGCTGTTGTAGGTTAAATCAGATACCATCAATTATGTAGTTATCTAGAACTGTGTTTTATGCACCTGCACGCTGTAAAAAGGGTCATCCATGTAAACAGTTATTGGGGAAAAGAAAAGGGAAACAATACAACTATTACGATATAGCATCGAATTAATTGGCGGGTGTTAATGGCATGACAGTAGTGGGAGCTCTTTGGTAGCCATATCTATTGTCACTGTATGCAAGTAGACATTTGATGGTCGCTTGGCATATATTGAAGATGTACAGAAGCATTGACAATTCCAGTTTCTCGGCGGTAATTAAAACAGCATTCTAAACACCTTTTAGTCAAATGACGTGTAAGGTTTTGGTTTTTGAGTAGGATAACGTGTTCATATGAAAAATTACAGTGTTCCTATCATTATTCACGCTCCATTTATTCGAACTTTGAATATTGGGTGATGATCGTCGATGGCAGTGGAACTGTACAGTAAAAAAGTTAATCGCTCTGAAGTCAAGGTCATTCGTTTTATTGACCCAGTTTCTCAACATCGATGTTTGTTAAACTTTCTGGTTTTTGTTCCTTGGAAGCTTACGGATTTAAAATAGCCATATCATGATACCCCCTCAATTAGGTATGAATACCGAAGTTACACATGTATAGCTGTAATAGGCCATCTCCAGCTAACTGGACACAACTATGACATACCGAAATTTGAACTAAAATATTCAGGCAACATTAAATCTGACAGTTCCAAGTTAAATCTTTTTTCAGCAAAATAACTGGGTGCCAGTATTTCGGACATACATCACTCATTTTCCACCGAATGTGGGCGATGGGTTTTCCCAAAAATTCATCTTTCCAGAAATTTGAGGAGGGAGGGTGTGGGTGCGGACAGTGACTACATGTGCACGCTCCTCCTAACATTACGTTTATAACACGCCTCCTGTCTACATGTACTGATTAGCTTGTTTCCCGTGTTTTGTCTTATTTAATCTTTTTTTTAATATCGGCCATCTTTACAGTTCTGATCAACAAATTCCTTTTATACCCTTATATTTCCATATTCGATTGCAAGTTTTGATTGCCTGAAATTGTTTCCAATATCTATGTCAAATAATAAACAACTTTTAGTAGACTGTTGCATGTGCGAAACATATTTATTTGCTACTCGATTCCGGAATGTTGCGCTGATTTATCGATCCCTACTTCCTCGGAGCTTCGCAATCTAACCACTTAAACCTGCGAATCACTCCTGAATCCAGTAGCCTGAAGCTGGGGGAAATATCTCTCCAAAGGTGTTTCAGAAAAAGGGTACGGCTCACGACATTATCAATATCTATGGTCTATCAGCGTCGGCACTACATGGACGAAAAACTACTGATTGTATTTTCTTACCAGCAATAAGTGGATTACAAGTAAGAAAAGTCTCGAATTTTAATGTGTGAAATAAAAGATATGAGTTGTTTTTGGTGAAAAAATGTGTTAGTGCCAAAGTGAGAATCTTAAAACCATTTGTACTGAGGACCTTAGCAATGATTGATACTTGCTTTAAATATATCACTTACTTCTTATCTAACACTTAATGATAATATAAAATATACAGAACGCTGAAACGTACACGTCCTGTATAACAAACATAAACAAACAATATCAATTAAATAATTAAAAAGGCTTGAATAATTTAATAATAATTGGACCCAAGCTTAAGCAGACTACCACAACACACCTGATACGACAATAATATCTTCTTTGTTCAAACTCTGCCTGAAGAGACGGTAACAATACCTACATTCACAATCGGTTTTTATCATATTGATAGAATTGACATGCTACAAAACGTTTACCACTCTCACAGAAACATCATTGGCAGTATCCAATTGTTAGGAGTCACTAATCACATTGCATTTTCCACTTAGTAGTAGCTATAGTTATTGTTAGAAGTCACTAATCACATTGCATCTTCCACTTAGTAGTAGCTATAGGATTACCATCAGCTAAGTAAAGTGTCACATAAAAATTCGTTAACATTGTGATTTTTGTGATTGCTGCACCAGGTTTTGAAACATGTGTATTAAAAGTGAAAAGAAATGAACCCAGATAATTCTTTGGGTCTTTTTTATACAAAAAATGCATTTGTGCAGGTAAAGAGAAGCTCTCCACCCATACTGCTGAAAGGTATCATGCCAACGAGATTAGAGTTGGTTCGAAGGGTACACTACGCAGTGAATGGATATATTTCTAGAAGTCCAGACATGTGTGGAGGGGAGAAGACACAAATTCTTGATGTTTTGTTCTTAGCAAACTGCTATAACAAATGTTTCTTGAAGCAAGCATAAAAGGAGTATGTTCAAGTTGGGCTTAACATCACTTTTGT
>JAAAKL020004545.1:0-20772 GCA_010016065.2 Carybdea cf. marsupialis auct. non (Linnaeus, 1758) | reverse complement strand
CTTACCCAATGAAGTTTACTGTCAATCAATGTATCACTGAGAGTTGGAAAACTTGGCCAAGAAAGGCACAATTAGATTAGGCTCGCAGAAAGTTATAATACTTGACCAAAAATGGCGATGTTAGGATTAAGAAACATTGTGCTCATTCGATCACAGAATTTTTACCAAGTTTACTGTGAATCAATGGCTCACCGAGAGTAAGAAAACTTGGACAAGAACGACACAATTAGAATACATGGCTTACTGAAAGTTGGAAAACTTGACCAAAAACGGCATTGTTAGGATTAATGTGTATTGTACTCATCCAATCATAGGATTTTTACCTAGTTTACTGCCAATCAATGGCTCAGTGAGAGTTAGAAAACTTGGCCAAGAACAACACAATTAGGATAAATCGATCATAGATAGTTAGAAAACTTATCCAAAAACGGCGATGTTAGGATTAGCGTATATTTTACTCATCCAATCACGAGAATTTTAACCAGTTTACTGCCTATTAATGGCTGTGTTTTCCTTCTTCAGCAGCAATCGGAAAAGTTACACTTTCTGGAGCTCTATGATAATACATTTTTTCGCTCATTTTCTGCTGATTTTCTACACAAGTTCCATTTTTAAAATTGACTGGAGCTTGAAAAAAATTGTTGAACTATCGATCTTTCCTAATTTTGTAAGACGGATGTGGTTGAGCAAGTTTCCACTTAACTAATTTAAAGAATTAGTTTTCATTTTTAGTGTCCTTGGTACTTGAAATATCATCAGAGCCTAATTATATGCTTTTTGGCTTTATACTTTTATTTTTTGGCTAATTTGATAATTTCCTAGAATACCGCGACTGAGATTCTTTTGTTTAACTACCAAACTGTGTCCCTGGAGACATTCCTTTGGGTAAAGATGTGCTGATCTGTCCTTTTTGTCTGGATGACCTTGCGTTTTCTTGTATATTCCCTGCAATCATGCCTACAGTCCGAGTCTTTAATATTCAGCTGAGTTCTTTGATACTTTGAATACACCTTTAACATTTGGAGAATGAGATCAAGGGACTTTTAGGAAGTAAGTATGATTTACCAGTTAAAATTTTAACAGTTACTTGAGAGAGATTGCTTGAGATCCACACTAATAACTAAGAAGCAGAATATTCAAGGAGTGAAAAATATCTCATAGTATACTGTCAAAGGATTTGATTTCTGATATACAGAGAGGATGTACAGATTTATGCCAACGGATACATTGACATGTTTACACGTATGCATAGAAGTTGACAGTCGTCCTCTTCTCTTTCAGTCCTGGATTGAAATCATCTGCATGTTTGGTGGTACGAATGAAGAAGGTAATATTAATGGAAGCCTTGATGTTACACCTGCGTTGCAAGACTACAGGGATCCTGCTTGACTAACATTTAACTCGAGAGGTGGACGCCCCTCTTATCACAACTTGCAAGAATTTGACTGCTTGAGTTGACCAAGGCTATAGCCAGCATTTTATTAGTATTAAACTGTTGGTTGGTACAAAAGAATAAAACTGCACGAAACAGAGAACACGTTTTAGTACTGAAAATCTGTTTTCGTTTGAGCCTCCTCGGAGTACAGAATCGTCAGAATTGAGATTGAGAAGAAATCAATGAAACTTAACGGTGTTTTAAATGTAGCCAAAATATTTTAAGTACTAAACTGTTTTCACTGTTTTGTGCAGTTTCATACTATTAAAATCAAAAAGTCTGTTTTTAAATGTCTATTAAAATTCCAATAATTCGTTCTCATTCCTCTCATAATTCCTGTAAAATAAAGTTACTTATCACTACATTCATTATTCTTTATTTTCCTTATTGTTGAAAATGTGAAGAAACTATAATGATTGAATGTTAAAAGCTAAATTTCGAATATTACAAGAGTTTAAAAAACTTGATGACTTACGGTACTGATGAGTTGCTTTAAGCTGCATGAGTAGAGAAGTTGGAAGAATGCGATCTGCAGGTTTCTGTTTGTCCACTAATGATTTGGCTAATATGTACATTATGTGTCAGATACATCCATCTTGTATGCCCCTGACACTATAAATCGTTACCTTTTTACAAATAATGTGCACTTAATTCAATATAGTTGTCATTAGTATATAGTTATTATTCGATTACTAAAAATCTTGAAGTTAGACGTTGCAAAAGATACTTCTGAGAAAGTCTTGCTCGCACGTTGTGATGTACGATTAAGCAGTGCTGTGAGACATCTGCATCACTTGTCCTAACTATTTTATACATTTCAGATTCGTGTCGTCAAATTGGCTTTATCCAGACAAAATAAGAAGAACGCCTTCTTTAACCCAATTTTTGAAAGCGTGTCTGGAATCTACACTTTATAATCAATATCACCTTGAAGACTTTTTATTAGTTATAATACAAAATATGATGGAAAGACGTTCGTCAGTATCAAGGATCTGTCACGAGTTCATTTCGATGACTTTAATATTTCCCAGTTCAAAGAAACCAAGCATTAATAAGCGTTGTTCAGTACGAGAATACTTTAGTGCTGTCTCTGTTTTTAATTAAAACCATGAACTATTTTTGCTTGTCGCACTATGTCCACAGTTTTTATTCAAGAAAATTTTAATAGGTCCTGTGAACTCAAATGTATCATCATTGGTGTCACCTAGTAATGACACAGTACAAATTAACTATCATAGGGTGGTCATGGTTAGCATCCTGTGCTCGTGGCTGAACGAGGCAGGTATGTTGTTCATAAATAATTGAACTGGGGATAAACTGACAGGAATATCCGTGCACCTGGCGTAGATACATGATGACTCAGAAGAAGAATGAGAACAGTCCTATTTGCCAATGGTAAAGAAAGAGGTGATTAGGCATTGCCATACGATCTTCAAAGAAATTATTAACAAAAAGAGCAGTGTCTAGCAGCGTGTGTAGGTTCACCTGTTCAGGAATTAAGATACAAGCACGTTGTTCGTTTGCTTAGGCCCCATGACAGAATGTTTCCTTTTCGGCTGTTAGGAATGAATAAAGATACGTTCAGGAAGTTTATGATGAGCTTCTGCCATTTTCTCTCATTACTTTCAGTACCAGTTGTTTTGTTAGCGGGTAATGTCCTGGTTTGTATATACCACCCTCCTGATCCTTTCTATAAATGAAGTAGTGTGAAGGAATGCAAGAGTCAGAATGTTTTCTAACACAGACTTTTCCGTTAAAACTTGTCAACACTTTCAGACAAACTTCGTAAATTTGTTGTGTACACAAATGGATAAACAAGTATCAACTTTTGAGAATTACAACAGCATAAATCCGATTCTTGGTATTGACCCGGCACACAACAGTCAGGCGCATGCCCGTCTGCAATATAACCTGCTTCCTGTTACGAATAATTCATACGAGGGAGACTTGCAGGAGACATATTGGAACAGCACAACTTGTGAGAGGAACATCAACTATGACAATGGCAAAACTGTGGATTCCTCGTTGACCGATAAACTCACAAGTAAGTTTGATACTGAAAGTCATAAAACTGTTCAGGAGACTGGTAACAAGAACATGTCGATCTCGTTTGCTTCATCACCGTCGTACACAGAAATGATAGCATCGGTAATCATGCAAAACCACCTGGGACGATTAACGGTAGCGGAGATTTACGAAACGATGTTAGCAACTTATGGTAAAACTTTGAGGAAAAGAAAGGCTTGGAAAAATAGTGTTCGTCATACGTTATCGCTTAACGAGTGCTTCTTGAAGATGCCTCGGCAAGACGATGCGAGATCTTGCGATTGGACTGTACATCCGAGATACACTGAGGCTTTCAGTAAAGGTCAGTTTAAGAAACCAACGAGAAGGTATTGTAGGTGGAGCAGTTTGCAGCATTATCCTATGCAGTCACATCGACGACTTAATGCCTTTCCAAATGCATTTCCTCAGCATCCGATACCAATGTCGAACTTGGCATATGGACATGGATTAAGATTTCAACACAACTTACACCATGTTAATCATGCAATGGCTAACAGTTCTGCACCATATCATTTGGGATTATTTAATGGACTCCATTAGCAAACAATCGATAGTATGAGCATGAAAAAACCTCGATAAAGTTTGTAAGTATTGAAATAATCCATTAGATGGAATAAGAAATCAATAATTATTACGGATTTAATATTCTGTATCATTCTCTATGGCATTTCGTAATCGTTGTCTCTATTTTCATACCACCCTGAAACATCTGCATGAGTATTTTGATGATTGAGGAGGTTCTCCGTGCTATCAAAGCTTCTACTACTTTGACACCATATCCTTTGTATCTCCTTTGCTTCATTAAGATTCTTCTAAAAAGATAAAAATCATTAAAGTGCTGTGGGTTTGTGCTGGACAAAACGCTTTACCTAAACGCACCTAATGCTATCCAGCAAAGATGAAGTTGAGTCAATTAGTAAACGTGGGTCTCAATCCCTGTGTTCTATTCCAACATTCCCCAAATCACTCCTTTTTACATTACAACATTACATCATTATTGTTTATTATAAGCTTACAAATCAAAAGTAACTGTTCTAGAATGTTCTACACAATATGCAGAGTAATCATGACTGTTGTGATCATACGATATCACAGGTTCTCTCGTCTTAAGAACGATCGTAATTTTAAAAAAAACCAAATTTGAAAATAAAGCTATTTATGCAGTAAGCGGACTGGAAAGTAAGCTTCTTCATATAAATACTTAGTATCATACAATCTAGAATATAAATATAGTAAGCAATTTTAACTGAGGTCATCATCACTGAGGGTAATATTCGAGGGGATGTAATTTCGAAAGGGATTTTTAGTATAGATCATTCAAAACGTAGATACCATCTTGGAATCTTGAGCATTTTGCGTGGTAAGTGCTTACCCTCAGTATTCTGATGCAAAATATTTTTCTGATATAACAGGTTGAAGTGATTGGAATAAGTAGTTTCTTGAATCTTGTATCTTTTCCCGATAATCTTCAACTTAAAAAAGAGGTCATGTGCCAAAATTCGGGGGAAGGGAAGGGGCTAAACTGTGATATACTTTGGCATTTAAAATTAGGCGGGTTTATATTCTGGTGACTAAATGTGGAGCTAAATTTTGAGAGTTTCTACTCACCTTTTCCGAACAAATGACTGGTGATACAAATGTAGAACATGAATAGAGCTGTAATGAAAGCCTGAAGGGAACAATTCATCAACGTGATTTGAAAACTAGGCTTAGGATACACCTCCAACACTCATATCGTGAATGTATCGCCTCAATCATATTCCTGCGCCATCTGCAACCGTAGTTGTTGTTTACCTGCAGCGAAAGGAGCATAATTATGTAGACGTATGAGTCCAATGCATGTATTATTTCATGATATTGGAAATAGCGTACGATTTTAACAATTAAAACTCTTATGGGTAACAACTACAAAGACACAGTTGTAGAGGTCGATGAAGACGCAGCCACTCCTAGTCTTAAGATTTGAACGTTTATCAATGATATACCTTATATCCCTCTCTGTTCCTTTGACACTAATCCTGGAAAAGGCAAGTGTAACACATTTTTTCAATTACGAAATTAAATTAGTAAACTTTGAGGTAATATTTACTCTACCTATATTTCAACAGAAATGAATGGGAGGGGATAACTCGGAATAAAAGAGCCACATGACGCCACGCCGGCACCACAAAGGTGATTAAAGGCTATAAAAACTATGGCTCATTAAGTATCTGAGAGCAAGTATCACATACCAGACAATATAAAAATCAATCATTAACCTGTTTTTTAAGCAGCACGCTGATAATTTCCATTTTTCGGTAAATCAGGAGGTTAGGATTGTATCAGTGACTACTAAAATGCCTCTGTTAGATATACCTAAGATTCAAGAAAGTTTGATCAAGTTCGAATTCACTACAAGGCGTCAAGTAGTTGAAAAGTGCAGCGGATAGTCGGCTAAAAAGGGATCAGGAAGTAACGACCTGTAACATCTGGCTCTATGGAGGCGTTGCGCTGATTAAAGAGCCGAGGACAATTTTGTTGGTGCCCAAACCCTGAATTACGAAGCATTTTAATGTACCTGTTTGTTTGAATTCACTACGAAAATTGGTTTGTTTGGACTTTTGATCAGGTGACTGAGTAGGTAATCAAGAATGCATGCAAGTAGCCACTTATCTCTTGAAATGCAGATTTTCATGAATTTCTACACATGAATAAATACATGGAATGAAATTAGAAATACACATGATGAAAATCATCCCACGGACCGCAGAGTCTAAGGGCGAGGAATGGCTTTACCCCTCCCCATAATTTGGATGATTTTGTAAAAACATTTATGTGCGATTTAATGTAGCCGTCATGTTTCCTTAGTCGAATCAATCTTCAATGTTGAAGCAATTCGTCATGGCAACAACCCCAGTAATACGACATCTCCTCTCAGCCTCTTCCCAATAAAAAGTACACTCCACGTTGCCTGGTGTGCAACGTTGGCTTCCAGACTATAATACATACGAAGTAGAGCAACCAATGAACTCTCTGGAATTAAGGGCTCAATAACATAAATAAAACACATCATCAAGGAATGGGTTTAATTACAGATGTTATTTTATGGCAGGATTTGCTGCTTATACTGATAAAATATTACAAAATATTCAAAACATGTTTCACAAGAATTAGAAAACTTGCTCTTATCGTTCTTAGCTCAATACATGTAATTTTAATGTAGCCTCACCAGTAACTTTACACCTCTGATAAAGGAGAAACCAGCTGGAAAAATGTGGTTTGAACAGGAGTAGATGACTCACATTTAGTAGTTACACTACACAAACTAAAAAGCGTTTGTAGTCAATAATATTCCGTGCGAGGCCTGAACGTTGACTGGTGATGCTACTATACCTCCGGCTCGACTTTACCTGGTATTTGTACACTAGTTTAAGTATAAAATATTATACTCGTAAAATGACGTCATTGGTAGAGAGGGGCTTTGAACAGATATCGATGTAGAATGCCACATAATGTATTGACACGTTTTCTTTTTAGGCTGAAAATCCAAGAAGATCTCTATTATAATAATCTCTCATTTGTGCTCAGATTGTTTTCAATGTTAAACTGATTAAAAGTAATAATAATAAGTAGAAAATTTAGAAATGCACATTTCCCTACACTTTCTCAATGGTCGTGCAGATCTTAATTAAAGTCGCTACTCATTTTTGCAAACTGCCTCGCGTGAACCCTATTTGAGTTTTACATATAATTTCTACTTTGGTAATGTTAACGATTGGTGGGTAAAGAACTTTCCACGGATTTCATCTACTATGTTTTCCAAAAATTTTATAGCTATCCTAAATCTAGGTATAGACACTTGCTGACAGATAAATATCTAGAATACGCTGCGGAAAAAGCATCCGGATAACACTCACTGCAGTACCGGTTTCTTATACTCAGGGAAATAAATTGAAATATCGAGACATGTAAAAATATTTGATATAGTATTCAAGGCGATATGGTCGTAATATTGTTAGCATGGGGTTGGAGTAAATCATGAAAAATGCATTTCATTCTTGTGTATTTAAAGATAGCTACTCCACTATTGACTCTGAAATTGTATAAACCGCATTGGATAAAATCCTTCAAGAATTTTATTGTACACGGGAGGGGGGGATGACTTGGTATGGCAAGCGCTGATTTTCATAAGCAATAAATTTCAATGTCTTGTTTGCGGAGGGAAGCATTTCTTCTTTTTAAACTTCTTTTTAACCTTCTCAGATGGTTCTCAGACAGCCGCAGGTTCACCTTTGACACTTTGTACCTTCTTGTCTCCGACTAATGTGCAACTGCAGTTAGAAGTAAAGCCATAGGCTAATGAAATTGCCTTTAAATTGTATCTATTGGCACTCTTCTGCTCCTAGGGCTCTTAGTAGAAAACAAGGTCTGAATAGTTGATCTGAATAAGAAGAGACAAAGGGACACATTATTTACGAGGATATCTTTGAAAAACTCTGTGGGGTTGCATCCGACATAATGATCATCAATCACAAACTTCATAATGAAAGTCGTTCTATTTTGATGTTGAACAGGTTGTTTGTCGCACGAAAGGGAATCCAATAGAATTACACACTGCCCCATTTGTATACATGTTTCAACAATCAACAGAACTGCTTAGAGCAGGAAATATCTATCGTATTCCAACACGTAATTTTGTTCCATCAGTATATGAGATTTATATTGTTATTATGAAGGAAAGAAACACGAACTACAAGTAATTAGGACAGAGAAAGAAAGTGCTTATCGTCAATTTTGTTCAAACTTATATACTAAGCAGGATTGGCATTACTCTTCTCTTAGGATAGGAATTTGTCAGTCTTCAAGAGGTTGGTGTCCAAACGTAGTGTCTGACGTCAGCATCAGGATTGTGACCTGCGCAAATGTAGGTTATAGAACTATTATACTACTATAACTGAACCAAAGACATGTAGACCCCCAACAAATAATACTTAAAGAAAACTATTGCATCAGAAGTTTTTAAATGGAAGCAGTGATAAGAATCCGAACATCGATGGTACAGCAGGCGAGATTACTGATTCATAGATGTCAAAGTGTATGAAATTACCCCATTGCTGCCTACTTTAGAAGACTTTGAGATCGATTGTTGTCTCTGATAAAAATGGTCACACATGTCAATTAAATTTCAGGTTCTCCGACATCAAACGAGCTAGGGGCATGTCTTTTGAACTATTTGGCCTGGTATAACAATCCTCTTTGTACTTTTCGCTCTAAACGCAATCAATCTCCTAGACACGACAGGTAATTTCAACGTTTTATTCTTGAATATGACTAGAAACGAAAGTGAAAACCAAAAAATGCTGCTACAGCAGGTTTATAGAACTGAAATTTACTCACCAAATGATAGTACTAAACCAAAAGTAGGCTTATAAGTGCAACTATTTAAACTAGTCCGACCTTAAATTCGTAGGGGCCACGCCTTCTGAATATGCTATTGTTTCTCAAGACCCATTATGCCAATATAGAGAAGATCTTTTATCCATTCCGGGATTTATTTTAGGTTTATAATGAAATATTGGGTTGCTAATGAAGGTGGTGGTGGTTACAAAGATAAGGCGTTGGTTTCCTATGTCCCAGCGTTCACGCGTACAGTTTTGCTATGTCTAAAGTAGGAGCTCTGTAATAGTGTATGTGTCTCCTTTTCGGGGCGAGGCCGACAGCGGACTCTACAGCTGCCATTAACGCCTCTTCTAAATTTGTATGGAAAGTTTCGCAACAACAAAGCTACTCAGCATAATAGTCTTGTGGTATGTCATTTGCCAGCAACTCTTAATATCGTGATCAAACTTATATTCTCTTCTCTTTCTATCGCGCACTATAGAAATTTGTAGATCGGACGAAGATGCGTTTGAGCACAGAACTATTGTAGAGAAGAGTGGTCATCGATTCAGAGAACAACTATTCGTTGCGGTGATGCCCATAAAGCGCTCCTTTATTCATATTTTCACGTGGCGTAACTGTGGGGAAACTTGGCACAGAGAGAATGCACGGACCGAAATGCTTTATGCAACTACTATGGAAAAAGGAGAAGTTTAAATCTGATGTTTTTTTTACCTCAAAGGGTGAAGAACCATTCAATCATGTACCCCGTTAAAAAGGGGTTGTCACGCTCTTTGCAAGATCTGTTTCACAAAGTGCTTTACTTAATTATTGCATGATATCTCCTGTCTTCCTTCTATGAAACATTTTTGTAGCTTTGGATTTTATGAGCTTCAGAAGTAAACATTTGAACTTCATTTCCCAATGTTTTCGTATGCTTCATTTAGTAAAGAAGTGGAAAAACTCGTCCTTATTGATGCAATTTTCCCCTCAAATTGAATTTGAAAATGCAATTTTAGTCTGAAATAAGTTAAATTCAAACTTTCTGGTTAGGGTCATTTTTGGTTCACCTACTACGTCAATCAATACAGAGCAAGAGACAGAGCAAGAGAATAGAATTTAGACACACTTAATCGTCAAAGTCTTCAAAATAACCATTTTAATGCCTACCTCGGGGACGGGAGTGTGTTAGGAAGGTGCTTGTTTGACCCCTCTCCCCTCACCCCAATATCAAAAAATATGTTCCTAAATGGGATGGTTTCCTCTTTTCTCCATAAATATAAATTCGGAACAAGTAAGAAGACTTAACAAATTTTGTATTTCTTTTCTCCAAGGAGGAAAGGCATAGCAATTCAAAATCGTGTAAACTAGAAAGTAGCCTAGTATTTAAGCCTTCTGTGATACTCCTGATTCCAAATTCGTAACGCACCGAAGTTGCATAGAGAAATTGGCTTAAAGCAGCTCCTGTTTAGGTAGCAGGATTTGATTAAACTTAAGCAAAATTATTATATGCTTTGAAATACCCTTAAACAAGGAAAAGCCTGAACTGCAGCAAACTTGCAACAGAGATGATTAGCTTGAAAAGATGTTAGAAAAATAGGAAAGTGTTTACAACGGGATTTTAACACGTGACCTCGCACTCGCGGCGTGCGCTCTACCAACTGAGCTAGATAAGCCCTGCTGATAAAATGGACTATTTCGCTAGTCGCTATATTAGCTTCCAATGCTCCACAGGACGACGTCCACATGCTGTTCTGTGCAATTTCGGAGAATGACTTCTCTGTGCCAAGTGACCTGATCATTAAAAGATCCCATATCCCTACTAAAAAGATTTCCTTAAGTTTCCACTTTCAATCCTGTAGTGTATATAGTGTTTAAACTAGAGGCGTTTGCATCTCAACAATCTCTGGTCAAAACTCTGTTGCTATTCCTTCGTTTCTTAAGTCAGGAACCAGCATTAAATAATAGGGTTTTGTTAGAGCGATGTAAAACTTTGAAACCTGACATCTCCGAGTTGGGAAAGGGCATCACTCTCAATTTTTGCCATCAAAGTTCTCACTAATAGGGTAAAATTAACATTGAGTTTTTTCCTCATAATTCAAAAATTTTTTAAAATCGTGACGTCACACTTTCCAAACGCATTTGTCCGAAGTCTGATCTCGGTTAGCAACTTCAAAATTTCGTGCTTCCTACATAGAAGACAACAGTTAAGAACTTTAACATGGCTGAAACACAGAACCCAAAAGCAGAGAATGTGGGTTAAACCATGTTGCTTCCAATTACTTCTTGTAGGTATGCATATTGCAATCTCTGTTGGGTATATGGAAAGGCAGAAGTATGGGATGAAAGCAAATAGATGAGATGTAGTGATGGTGAGGCCGTATACTTGTAGACGTATCAGTGTCGACGGCAGAAACATTAGCTAGTCCCAAGGTAAGTTAAAGTAACTAACCCCCATGACCGGATTGGGATCAGTTGTATCGGTTTTGACTAATTTTCCGGATGATAAGGCAAGAAGTAAGATAACTCTTTCTGTTAAATTTTTATCGGTAGACTATGTTGGAGGCATATATAGACTGTAGACTATCAGATTACTATTAGTACAATAAACAAAATAATCCGAAGTTCACTTTCTTGTGTAAAGTGAGTAGAAAATCTTAGATGGGTGCGCAAATCTCAAATATCAAGAACAGAAGAAGGTTTGAGAATGGAAGATGCCCGCAGATCCAATCTTGTAATCAAAATAGAAGAGTACAGTTGGTGTGAATTTTATCTTTGATGAGAAGATACATTGACACAATATGGGAAAATATGAAGTTGAAGGATCAGTTGATGTGACATGAGTACAATGGAATAGGCTTATGTACAAGACATGTTATTGTATTTAGAGATAAACAAACACATGGAGATAACACATTGATGGCAAGAAGTGAACCATAGTGGACAGTACAGTGATAAAAATCTAAAATGTTTGTAACAACAAAAAGAATATTTAAGAAGAAATAAAGAATGATCAACCCAATCTTGTGGAATGCAATTGATGTGCAGTATTGATGTGTGAAGTGAAGTGCTGGAAGTGCAAGATTGTTCCTTAAGCTTTCAGTTTAGTAGCTTGTCACAGAGTTGAAGGGGTCTTTAGTTCTTTTATTGTACTTACTAAGCGAAGAGTCAGTAAATGATAAGATTTGCTAAATAGGAACTCAAATACAGCAGTTGGTAACAGTGAGTACTTCTGCTGAACATCTTGTCAGTTTTTCGTTTTTTAACTAAATTTTCTGCCAGATAGGGTACCAGCAAACAAACAATCCATTGTCTGACACTACAGGCTCCTATATAGATATGTGTTTCAGTATCACAAGTATTTTTATACAGCAAGAATCACAGGCTTCATAATACCTTAAAGATTTTTCATCCATTCTCATCAGAGTATGCATTTTTATGTTTTCTGCAACATTAAAATTTATAACTGGTGCATTTTTATTATTGTCTAGAATTTTCAGCAGGTGATCATAATCTATAGCTACGCTTCTTGTTAGCACTAGCAGGGAGCTTATTAAGCTCACTGCTTAATTTTTTCAATCCAATTTTTTCTTTTAGGCTAACTGAACTAGGAAGAGGGCTTGTTTTGTGTTAGGCTTTGCACAGAAAGGATGGTAAGCCATTTCAAACTTTCCCTTTTTGTCTTAATATGAATGTATTGATTTTTTTAAATGAGCTTTTATATGATTACAGTATTATTGGTGTAATTTTGATCATTCTTGTTATTTTTCAATAAAGTTTAGAATGTGTCAATCGTACACATGTATATGATAGTATATGGTGCTTAAATTTCTAATTTACAAATCTATTAATATAATGTATTATCCTCTCTGCTCTGTAGGAAAGACAGCTTTCAATGGCAAATAAATCCCCAGCAGGAAGGGTGTTTTTGTTGATGGGGAAGGAGTATAGGATTTCAAGAAGCATTAGAGCACAATGGTTCTTCCAGCATTTAGACAGGCCTGTGTATCCAAAACCTGATACTGAATTGGTGAGGATAAATTCTCATTATAGTGTTTAGCTATACTAACAGTTTATGTAAAGTATCAAAGCATGGATATGTGTGCACCAGTATCAAAGGGGTGATTTGGTGGAAGCAGAGGAATAAGCAGATCTTGCTTAACAGATATGAAGTGAAACATTTATATTGCGGGACTAAATTGTAATTAAATCACACATTAAGACAACAAATGACATAAAGAATCAGATAGGAGAGAATAATTGGCAAATAATGAGAAATAGCACCTAATAATGGCCTATATAAGTTTTGCAGCCTATATACCAACAATGTAACATAGAAAGAAATTATGAAACTGAAAGTTGTGGATAGTTAGATATATGATCGATTAAGAAGGAAGCAAATTGTTAAACAACTACTCTCATGAATTATAGGGAATAAAGACAATAAAAGAAGTCAGTAATTAAGAGGGTGTTTATTTTATGCAGGTGACGTACTGAGACCTTTTTCATTTGCACTTTGTAGCATATGTTCTAACACCATTATGCAGTAGAAGTAAAAGCTTTTTTGTTGCTGAGAAATGTTATGCACTATTATATCTTCATAGATTACTTCACGTGAGGAGCTGGAAGTTCTGTCAGTTATACCAGAAGACTCTACACTACGTTGCCCTGATGGGGATGATGAGTTCTATCTGGTGCCTTCAACTAAGATCACATTTATTGGGAGGCAATATCGTTTCGTGTTCTGCATTGACATGAGCCCATCTGCTGCAACAGTGGTTAGTACATTACTCAATTATGTTATGTATGATTGTGATTTTCAACAGAAATTTTGTTAGTGATATTTTATGCACATGATATTACTTTGGCCTCCTTTAACAATATGCTTAAGCAATAGATGTAGCTAGCTTACATCTATCTATCTATGTATCTATCTACATCTATATCTATATCTATATATCTATATATATTAATGCTAAGAAGCAATTGAGTCTTTCCAACCTCAAAGTCAACTATCCGTGTTTGGATTCAAGGGCTGACATTTCCTTACTATGTATAAACGTTAATGAATGAAGATATGAAAAAAGCCAAGTAGCAATAGACAGAAATCCAACCAGATGTTGTTTCAAATAGCTTTCAATGTATTCGTCTTCCTCAGATTCTGTATACAAAACCAGAAACCACACTATCTATAAACTTATAAGTTATGTGTTATCTTGTTTACACTCCATGAGTTATTTTCGATACCCTTTTCGATTTCTTGCATACCAGCCTATGCTACTATTCATGCCATGGCTTATAGTAAATAATTGTGCTTGCCAATATTTTTGTCTCTGCCATAGCCTATTGTCTATATCTGTTTCGCCCGAAATCTTTTAATCATTTGTACTTTTAAATAGTTGGTAGGGTCACTAGGGTTTTTGCATTCCTTGCAAAAATGTTTTGCTGTTGTTAGTCGTATATATATGCAAATTGTTTCACCAGAAAGTATTTGCTAGAGAAGTACTGGCATTGATATCTGTGGTAGATATTGTTGTTTCATCATATTTCATCATTTTTGAGGTATGGTTTTCTTAAGTGGTCAGTTTGGGTATGTACCACATTTTATGGGGGTTTTTTTACGTTTTTATCTGATTTTGACTCTGACAATTTGGAATTTCTTGAAATGATGCTGTGGCTTTAATGCATTGCACTTCCCTTTGCAGGGGCTAGGGCTGTGCCTGAGCATAGAGGACTTCAAGACTGGATGCCCTTTCTGACTTCTCCAATGGCTCCTTTCAGGATTTGAACCTGACCCTCTTGAAATGAGGGCAACAAAGTTATCCACTAAACTGCAGTGGCTCTAATGTTCGTGTTAGATATTAGTATATTGATTCCTTTTTCATCATGTTGTAGGACCTTGATACTGGAAAAGTTTTAATTGAAGAAATGTATGAAGATTTCAGCAACTGCATGCATGGCTTGGTGGAAGAGGTGAAGCATTATAAAATATAATTTTAAATCCTATTTAGATTTACTCCAGATGCAGAGTTTCTTGTCAGTCAGTGACATGAAAATGTTACCTAACTGGATTGATATTTCTATTGAACATAATGGTATTGTCATATCATCAACACTTGCTTGTGCTTGCTGGAAAGTGGTCCAGTATAAGGGGCTAGAATATTTAACCTAACAAGTGACCAACTGAAATAAGATGCATTTTATAGTTCCCCAGTTAATCATGGTGGATACCAACATGCCCATGTCAAATTAGCTCAAAGTGTTTTCTTACTTACTAATGATTCTTATGGAGGGTGTTTTCCTTAGCTGATAAAACAGCCCCCTCTACTAAAATTGAGTCAATCTACAATTGTGTGTTCAGATCATTTAGAAACAATGTGACAAGTTATCTGTATATCCCTGCATCTGCAATTTGTGTACTGTGTCTATGGAACTATCTAGCTTGCAGGTGTGCTGTTTGTAGTGGTTTGACACAATGACAACTTAAGCAGGAAGCAATCTATTATTAGAGCAAGACACTATAATTAATTATATTAACCAATTATATCAGTGATGCAGGAAGAAAGAGAGTTCACAAAAAATTTGACTTGTTCTGTCAGAAAGCAGTCTGATTTGATTATTGTCACAAAATTTTATTGATAGATATTGATATTGATTTTACAGATATGATATTTCAGGAAAGAAATTAAGGCTTTGAGCAATTATTGCTTCTATATTATCAAGTCTGTTGATCCAGGCAACTAAAACCAGGCATACAATGGTAAGCATGATCTGCTTAATAATTAGTTTGGTACATGTTAACATTCATCATGAACTTTGATAAATAGCAGGGGAACACTTACTTAAAAGGTGTCATATTCTTCAGGTATACGATTATCTAGATTTATTTTGGATTTTATTAGTTGTAACCTTTTGTTTCCTCAACATAACCATGCCTTTTTCTCCTTCACAGTTTTATGTCCCTGGAAGCAATGTATCACTACAGCCAGATCTTTTTGTGACAGTGCTTGCACATACTACCATCCCAACAAAAAGCTGCCAGGTAGAGAACATTGTTTATTGTTAAATTGTAAGAATAAATATTTATTGTTTGGGAGTGTAGGGTTAAGTAGATATGTTTCTGGGTCTGAGAACACTGATGTATCTGAGTTGCTTGCAGAAGAACAATGATGGAAAAGAATGTCACTTCTTAAAAGGTATGTAGACAGATTTACTTGTATTAGAATTCAAGGGTGCATTTACTTGTGGCAGAAACCTGGGGTAGCTGACAAATTATTTTTTAACGTAAACATGTTAAACTTGTTATTATGTTTTGATAGAGTGAGCGATAATATAGTGAAAAGGATAGATTGCCAGTGTTTCTGCACCATACCCTTTCAGGTTTTTACCGAAGCCCTTGTTAACCTTGCAGGAAGACTTGCAGAAAGACTGAGTCAACCAGTTTAGAATAATCTTTTGCAGCGGAAGTACTTATTTATTTTAGGAATTGCCAATATCTGTACTCTTGCTAACATGGGTCCTTGGGCCATGGTGAATTTAGCCATCCCATTATTCTAGCATTATTAACCTACCTGCATTTATATGATTTTGGCTTTTATACTTCCATACTTCCAGAACGAGTGATGGTTGAGGAATTTATATCATAGATTGAACCTAAGATCACATAAATTTATATATACAACCTCTCTGTGGTTGCTTGAAAGTCTATCACCTCTCCCCCTGGGGTATTTTCTAGTATTCACTATGTAATGTGTATAAATAGTTAGACATTTCTAGATTCGTCAATATCACACATCAAGACAGGTTATCAATAGCCCCTCTTTTTCCTTTTTCTTTTTAATGACATTGTCTGACTACAGCTTTGTCTGCATCAACTGATTCCAATTAGCTGATCTCCTGTTGTATTTAGCACTTTGGAGTGTGAATATGTTTCAGGATATAGATAGGTTTGTTGTGTTCATTTCAACATTTTAGAACATTTCACAGACTCACAGATTTACATGTTGATTTGGGATTCATGGCTTGAATTACTAACTGGCAATTGAAAAAGCAAAATTTATGATAGTTGCTGCTGGACCGAAATAGTAGTATAAAAACATTGCCCATCAAAAATTTCTTCATGGTATAGTTTTATCTTGATTGGAGACTTGAGACAGAATCATGTTGGTGCATACTGATACCAAAGTGACATTAGATTCACAGGAGCAACATACCTCTCACATGGTCCGAGCACCACTCGTGCTGCTGAGAGGATAGGACCTAGGCCTACTATTTGTTAAGTTGCTAGTCCAGTTTTGAACCAGGTACATTTGGACTATAAGTATCATTTTGAAAGCTCTTAGCTTAAATGCTTCTGGCTTTGTGCAGATGGAGTATCAAGTGCAGAAGTGTTGAATAAAATGGACATACAGTAGATAAAGAACAGCATTGAAATTGTTGGCAAAAAGACTAAAACTGTTTAACTTTAACATTATCAAAATAAGTGGCATAGGGTATGTAAACATTGCTGGAAAATGTGGAGAGAAAAGGAGGAAGAGACAGTTTCAGTGCAGGATGGATAAGAATGTTGATTATAATACATGGAATATGACTATTTATCAGGATGGCTAAAAACATCAGATAATTTATTTCGCTTCATTGTTTTGCAGAATTTTATTGTTTTGCCACTTTCTCAGGTTCTTGTGCAAGGATACTGTGCAACAAAGAACAATGTTAACAGCCTTGTAAACGAGGTTTGTGGCAAACTAGAAACTCTAGAAGACTTCATGGCTGAGGAATTGATGAAACGATTTGAACAGGTTAGTGTAGGAATTTCTTAATGCAAAGCAAAGTCAAGTGTTGAGATCAAGAATGTTTTAATGGATTCAACTTAATTGCAAGTTCATTTACAGAAAAAGTAGATTACATTACAAAAAATGCAATGTGTGGTGCATGTATTTGCCCTGTGGGCTGTACAAAGTGAGCCAGGCGAACTCTGCTGATAAAATACTTTATTTCTCTGGTTGCCACATTAGCTATGATCATGTCTATGACCGTTCCATTGCACAAATTTGTTGCCTAACAATTTTCAAGCATATTACACATTTATATAAATGGATGACCTACCGAAAAAATACCGAAAAGATCTTCCCTCTTCCCTCTGTGTAGTTCTGCAGTGTAGTTATACAAAGGTATGACGTGATTTCTGTTTGATAGTATCATAATTACACTGGTAGCAATGATGTCTGATTGGGGAAGATACATACCATGTATTTTTTTTGTCTTTTATTTCATATTTAGTAAGCTATGTTACTGGTGATCAGTAGTGAAATCTTGTAGTAAATTCTCCGCAACTAAAATGTTTCCTTGCTTGTTATTGACTCTACACTTGTGAAGGAAACATGTTGTGTTGGCACATTTTCATGTATTTTTTGCTTAAGTCTTTGAATTCAGAAGCAGAAAGAAGTTCTACTCCGAAAAGAGGGCAGTATTTTAATCCGGAAGGTGGTCTCTTTAACATGATTCGTGATGGTTTACTGGCATTACAGCTACTCCCAGATAACGCCAGCGCAGGTAAACATTCCAACGCTATTATTTTTTTTGTATTCTATGTAGGGGGAGGGGGGAGTTATTAATGTGAGATTTTGTCTTTATCTGTTGCAAAGTCGTAGCATTTGAGCCCATTCTGAGATCGTTTATTGGTTTGTCAAGGGATTGTTGAGGTTAGTGAAGAACTAGTGGCCATAATATATACTTCAAAAGTAGTAAGTCATTTCAGTTTCCTTACGTACGTACTGTCTTTCTACGGAAGCATTCTGAACAAGTAAGTTTGACCAGTAACGGTTTTAGGGGGGAGTCCCGAGGCCCAGCACCTCTAGAGAGCCCAGCACTTCAGTACTAAGGATTTAGTATGTGTTTGACTGCCCATAGTGATCTCGTGGAAGTCAAAACTTGAAACTATACCCACTGCAGGAATGTAGTGTCTCCAAAACTTCCACAGTTCGATTTTGTCTGGCCCCGGAAACGTTTTCTGCCAAGGCCCCTGCACCCTCCAAAACCGCCACTTTGTTGGAACCCTATTAGCTTATCGTGAAAGGTTAGCCTTTGAGGGTTTTTATTGGACTAAATAGGGGTAACTGTGAGTACTTATATTTTCAAATGTCCTGGAGGTCTTCTCCATAGGTGTTGAGTAACTTGGACAACGCACAAAAAATAGGTATCCTTTCAATGAATTCTGATTAGTATAAAATCTCGTACTGCAACACCGAGAATAAAAACCCGACGCCAAGAATACCAAATAACGGCTTCCAGCCCTATACAAGCCATCTCTAAAGGATTAGTGTTCGCAACCTCACGTGAATACCAGTAGTTTGAAAGCAAGATTGATTTGTGTGAGCAAACAGAGACTTGATGATCATCTTTGACTGTTTGCAATGGCTTAAGCAGAGCATTAATTTACATTTTAACTTACAACACGGCAAGATGTATCTTAGAAAGCCCTCTAATTGAACTTCAATTTTGAATTCCGCGGAAAGGATTACAGTCGGGAGTTCAGAAGTTTAAGAAGGGGACGTTCTTAGTCTCGTCTTGCCGTGTTAGAGTCTATTTATATTTAACGTTTTCAACCTAGCTTATGTAGGCAAAATGAGTTTGTGTTTTAATTAATGTGTACTAATATAAAGTCAGCCATTTATATGCATGACTACTGAATATTTATTGCTATGTTAAACCTCTAATATTTGTGTATTCCGATTCACTTGTTCTACCTTTTTGGACATACAGTGAGTCGTGGGGATTCCACCTCTATTCAGATGGAAGCTTCTCTCATGACGTAGATATCAAAGTTCCACCGATTGCATTCCAAACCTCCTATAAACAGCCCGGAAATATTTTGTACTCCAGACGGCCGCACATCTTCTCCAAATACCACGAAAACAGTTGAAGAAGTCAGTTTATTTAGATTTGAAATTAAATAATCTCAGATTCACGACCTTTCGTTTGCAGTTCTAAATTTAAACGCCTTTGACGTCTACTATCCAAGAAATAAAGAGAGCGTGTATAAAATGCGCATTAGTAGCTTTAGTAGTCATAGCTTTTGTATTATGATACGCCACATTGAAAGAGAATCCAATAACGATTGATCTCATGATAAACCGATTAGACGAACGCAGCAAGCATCCATTACCTGCAGTTCTAAATAGATCAGTGAATAACGAATGACTCCTTTCCGAAATATATTCCAACACTGTCCCCTGCCCTTTCAGAAAATACAAAAAACAATGTTCTAGTCACAGCGGTCAATTGTCTAAACTTCCCGTTACATTTTGCTAAAGAAAATGTCTTAAAGCAGTTCCCCCCTTTTGGTCACGAGGAGGTATTTATGACTACCCTGAAGAACCCTCAGCCCAACCCTTTCAATCCTTGTACCGTTTTCCAAAAACTCTGTGGTCCACAAATTTGTAATAGATTGAATTTATGGAGCTCTTTCATGAATCCATTATTGTCACACTGCTAACATGACTATTCTCGTCAAGCTAACCGTGACGTGACTCTATGCTGACTTCATGAAACTCATTGAAACATCATTGGTATGGTAGAAAAAGGTGTTATAAAGAAATTACTTGGTTCAAGTCAACACCAACGTCACGAAAATGTTATGAAAAGGTCTTTAAACCGTAGCAGTACCGGTATACCCGTCCACCACTATGATGACACCTTAATAGACTTTTCTCTTCTCTACCCACCTGTGTTGATTGATGTTAACGTGTTCCAGGTCATCAGACACAGCTACCTGGTACTTACTGGCCTCAATGGAAGGACATTTTTCCGTGTTTGATACATTTTGTAATAAATACTACAACACGCCGGTCATATTGAAACATAACTTCAGTCTTTTTATAACAATCAATTTCATAGAACAGTAGAAGGTTGCT
>JAAAKL020004544.1:0-20772 GCA_010016065.2 Carybdea cf. marsupialis auct. non (Linnaeus, 1758) | reverse complement strand
AGTTTTAGTTTTCGGGGGTAAGAGCTACGTATGTTGAAAAACTGAAGATATTAGACTATTTTATGATTGCAAATGGTTCGCATTTTAATGTTCATCTTTTATGGTCCTTCAAATAAAGAATTTTAATTGTAAAATATTTTAAGAAAATGCTACCTATTGTTTGTTGTTGTAAAGTTACATTTAAAAAAAGGTGTACTTGGTTGTGACAATCAATAGTGGATAATCCAACACAACGCATAGCAAATAATCAATGTACTAGACACGTAAACTTCGCAGTGTGTCTATTTCAGTACTGTTGTGCACTTATTAGCATCTTATTAGTAGTACTGATGTCTTCATTCTTCTTTGACGGGCCTAATTTAGTGGGCCATATAGTGAACCCTCTAAGAGCCACCCCTCCCCCTCCGCCAAAATAACACTGTCATTCAAAGTGAGTATGACACTTTTAATAAGATTTTCCAAACTTTAAAATCCAAAATAATCTAAAACAAAAAGCTCTTGATATCAGATACCTCTTTCAATTACGCTGTTGTAGCCATGTTCATCAATTACGAGTTGTGACCAATCTTACACAGAAGTTGCTCGGCTACTAAATAGGTACCAAAACGACAAGATACATGTTGTCCACCATAGAACTGACCAAAATATCGGGTTACAGTGAAAGCATGTTAAGAACTCGAGCAAAACCTGGAGGACACAGACTCGAAATGTCATCCAACTGTGTCCCCCTGTGACATACGGAATGGTCGTCTTGGCTTGACACGAATCAACATCATAATCAATGATTAATATTTCCAAGATCCAATATTTCATTACCTTGCTTCACAATCTTCCTCAGTTTCGTCGTCTTCCACTAACATGTTATTTACGTCTTTTGTAAGAGTATTCAATGTTTGTTGAAAATGTGGACTACATTTAAATTTTGGCTTAAATTGTTCCAACTCCGACAGCTGGTCTCTCAACAGATTCCCGTCTTTGTCAGTGGCCTTGTTTAAATTCTGAGTCCATGCCTTTCTCACTTTTCGCTGTCTAGCTTTCGTCTGAGCGGCAAGAACCGTATTGTAAAACTTTGATCCTTTCGACTGGAAAGGAAATGTCTGTCTTCTAACATGTGGAAGCCTACTTGTTTGAATGGTTGTCTCCTCAGCAAGACAACTTGTAACAATGTCAGCCGGTTGGCATTCCTTAATACGATTCTTCAGAAGTTTCCAGTAACTAGTACTCTTATTTTCTGGTAAAGAAGAAGAGAGTGTGTTGCTGTTGTCAGATGAGAGTTTCGGAGTATCGTTTTCGACGAGTGAAGATGACGATAGAGTATGCGACGAACTTACAGATGAGGCATCAGACATAAACCTAGAGGAGTCGAAGCTTTTCTGTGCTACATCTTCTCTCGTTCCAACTACGTTTCTACTTAAACTTTGACTGATTGTAGATGAGTTAATGGGGGCAAGTTTATTATCAGGAGTTTCGACATTGTTGACCTTCCGACTTTGCCAAACCGTCCGACTACCAGGTCGGGAAAGGAGAGGAGAACTATTGCTCCCGTTTTTCAAAGTATTCGATACTGCTTCATGCAACAACCCTCCAGCTAGATTCCCATCGCTAGACGAAGGGACAGATTTACTTGATGCTTTTCTATGTTCCAAATCAAGCGACACAGATTTACTTCGTTCTTTGAAGGAAGCAGTTTTTCCTGGTTGAGCAGTTGCAGCAACAAGCGGATCAATTCTGTCTTTGTGTAAACTCGACACGCTATGAATTCTTGTGCTTCTAAAAACCGGTTCGGAACTTTTGAATCTGACATGGGGTAATTCACTGGATACAGATTTCCTCAAAGGTGGCCGCGTTTTCTTCTCCAAGTTTGTAGGAAGGTTCATCAACAACATTTTCGAGCCTTCTTTTGATGCCATGTCGAACTCGATTTGGGTATTGACTGTGCACTGCCAATAGAAGGATGACCTAGAAATTAAAAGATGCAAGGTAAGAAATAAAAATAAATATTTTAACGATTAATACTCTCTTAATTCACTTAAATTATGAAAGAACGATCATGGACAATCAATAACTGCAGACTGCAGTCTATCCCATGGGCGAAGATTCCGGGGGGTACGTTGGGACTCGTCACCCTCACTTTTAAGGATAGGGGAACAACAGTTACTTGATACCACCCACTTTTGGCCCCAGAAATGACACATTTTCCACGTTTTATCCTTTATGCCCTCCCCCATTCTTACAGCGATCTCAATCCTATAAAAGGAAAACAGAACTCAAATTACTAACCGTGCTGATAGAGGAAACTCTCTTTATCAACTTAAAATCAACGGTGTTGACAATGCAGACATAGATAGTTTCTTAATTAGTTCATTTTAGCTTGAAACTCAAATAATTGCATATTATTAACCAAACTGTTTGAAATTTTAAAATGATTTGAATAGATATAAGATGCATATAAGATATGTCACCACCTGCTAATCTCTTGTCATTTTTAGTCCCCTTTTTTCGATAATATGGTAGTCTGATGGCAACACTTGACACAATGCACTGAAGTAGGAAGAATTCAATATCGCATCGAGGCTAGAACCAGTGCTAGATGTTCATTAGTGGAGGACTTAGAGCTTACGTAGCGACAAGAGAATATGTTATCAACGGTGCACACATAAGTTAGTTGGTAGAGCAACTCGCCACAAATGCGTGAACCCGGCATTCGAATCCGCGTAATGAAAAAAAGTTTCTCTAGTACCTCCTAAAAACAAAAAAAATTAAAAATTTAAGATCCTTCTTTACGTTGGAGAGCAGTATAAGACACGCAAACTGAGAAGAAGATCAGACATACGAAGATTTTGACTCAGGTATATGATGATCCGGTACACTGAGTAGTTGTCGCTAGTAAGCTTTGATTATTTAAGAGATATAAAGAAACCCAGCTAGACTTTCAGAATCCCCGTATGTATTTAGGCCCCGCGTTTTAAAAATCATTTGACCGTCGTGTTTATTCAATAACCCGTTCATTACGCGCCTACGAGTACTCCTGACAAAAAATCAATCAAAATTACTGTGTCGGAAACCTTCTTGTAAAGGACGGCATTTAACAAATGGGCTACATGGAGTGTAAAATGCAAACTGCTTCATTAAAATAAGGTCCACTGAAAAGAAGATAGAACATGCCTAGCGATCACCAAAGTTTGAAATGCGTACTTTTGATTGTTACCAACTGATACAATTGTACAGATGTACAATTCATTGTCATCACTGTCAGACAAGAACTGCAGCAGCATACCTATGTTAGTAAATATGATGCTCAAAAGCTAAAGGTCTTACTGGTCTGCAACCCTCTCGACTTTGAAATTTTAGTCTGTTAGCTTGACGTCTTGTGACTGAAGATGAATGTTAAATAGTTCTGAGGGAGAACTGACATCAATGGTGAGAACGACTTGTTGCATCTTTCTGCCATAATTACAGCATAAGCTAGGGATGAGCATACAACTGTTTCTAGGGCATACTTGAGCATAATCGAAAACTCGACATCTTGAAAAGTGTTGCCAGATTGACCTAAATTGTGAACAAAAGTTGCCTCTACTCCACTTGGGTCAATACGAAAAGGGTTTTGATTCGTCTCCCAAATATCGAATATTGAGACAAATAGAACGGATTTTTGGTCACCGCTTCGATTACATAATCTCACAATTGACGAAATACCACGCAATCTAGCAACACAGATCCTGAGCCAACCCATATATCATCCTATGCAAGTGGCAATGTTTTAAACTTGAGAACATCGTCTTCGTATACGGGAGTGCTCCTAGGCACACAAGGAAAGGTTCCGTAGCATGTTGATTGATTAAATTAATCGACCAAGTTTTTTTATGCTGTTGAAAATATTGACAATATTTTGCTGAGCTTTATCAAGAACTTTGGGAAATTTGGCTGGCGTTGCACGGTGTGATATACGACTTGATGATAAGCACAATACCTGATGAAAAACAATTTTACGTAGTACTTAAAGCACGTAACTGAACCTAAATCTCAAAAAATGCTTAGGAAGATCAAGATAACATTGGAAGCAGACCTTCGAGAGGCTAAACGTAGGTTCTTTAATCAATACTCTTCCTCGCCAGAATGGTGTCATTTCTCCATACAAACACTTCCACAAATTATCATACGCAACGTCTACTAGAGGCGAAGTTCGTTTCATACGCAAATGTTACAGCTATCGGATGATACTTCGTGCAAAACATTCGTATTGAGTACATGCAATAGGATTGTAATCATAATAAACCCTTTACCAGTCAACTAAGGAACAACACCAACCTGTATTGCCACCAATCTCATCAGACAGTTGAATTCGTTCCTAAGTTTCACTTTCAACAACGATGTCGACGATAATAAGAAACGAAAGAAGATTTAAGCTTTGGTGTTTTTCATCTTCCTTGGTTACGATGCAATCCAAAGTAGCAAGAGGATTAAAGTTTGAGGAAGGCTGACAAAATCTGCATGAACCTTCCACAAATCAGCCGTACAAGCACTGACTCACTGCTAAAGTCCTGGACTAACATCGAATCAGATTACCATGCCACATGAAAACAAGAGGGTGTCATCGGTAAATATGTAAGGGGAACGGTTTTAATAAGAGAATGACCCAACTAACACAAAACTCCGTCATCTCGTGGACTCCACATTGTATTGTGCAAACAATGAGAAGGGTAAGGTGTTAAAAGTACGGGGAACAATACATTGCTTATTGATGACTATTTTGACACCACCCATGTACTGGGCTGCAATGTCAACTTGATCTAAGTTTCAATTCCCAGACCTGAATTTGCTCACTGATTTCGCCAGGTTTGTTCAAAGAAGATATCTTATTCCAAAATCTACATACGCTCTAACATTTTTCGCTACACACAATGGACTACAATATGCTCTCTCTTCATGATCTTTCAGTCATTCAATCTGCAGTTAGTTTAAAGTCAATTACTACAAACCGTTAAACACCACAAAACACTCATTTAATTACCCCAAATTATCTTCATGTTAAGGAATGGAATAAAAATATCCAGGTTGGATCAAGCTTAACAATAAAACACCAGCATCTTACCACAGCTCAATAATCACTGTAGTAAAACTGGGATAGGTCTGCGCTGTAGAAAGATATGTCTTATTATTAAGCTTACACCTGGGTTTTACTCAACTTACATAATAAGTGACAAGTAAATTTACGGAACAAGAATTATATATAAGCCGTGCAAAATTGGTGACATGATACATAAATTAACTGACCTTAAAACTATAATTATGGCCGACAAACGAACTCTCAAAGTACCGCTAACTACTGTTGCCTTACACCGCCTACGGTTTTTTACTCAGAATAGGCACTTTGACCTTTGAAGACGCTTGATGTCAGTAACATTATGTCAAGTGCGGCTGGTAAATTTTCTGCAATTTTACTTGAAGGCAGTCACTTTCACTGAAACACAAAAATGGTTGATCAAAGCTAAATAATGTAGGTCAAGAATATCTGTGATAAAATCAAATTAAATCTAGAAAACACTTCTCATGCTTAACTTAGGAAAGAGAGTTAAATTTTCGAGTATTGATAGTACATTGCACTGGCCCGTTTGCGCACATACAAAGCAATCGGTACATGTCAGCGCACATTTTACAGTTCACTATCGCTATGTAGACCAACAGACAGGGTGGTCGAAGCAGTGAACAGTCGAGCAGTCGAGACAAAGAAAAAATTGGAAAGAGTCCAGGTCACTTTTTCGATTATATAATAAATAAAATAACTCAGTAGACGTTGCATTTTAAAAATCTTCTAAGCTCTAATTTCTATCGCGGAAAAGAAAACGGTCACAATTAAGAAGATAGACTTCCTGTTCTTCATTGCACATGCTAGTTTAAGAAGCACTCAGGGAGTTAACTGTCTGCTTTTATTGTCTATTTGTTTAGCGTAGAGCCTCAGAGCATAGTTATCAACCCATAAATCAAATAAACTTATCATGAACTGCAGTATAGGATATCTAGTACGTGTTGGCCTTATATGCGCTCACTGCTCCGGTAAAAACCCACTGTGGTCAGCTTGACATACTCAAATAAACTCCCTGTTACGAACCTGGCTCTCAGTTTTCAGATGAAAACGAAGCGAAGGTCAATAAATTTGTCACAACTCTTATTTCAGCCTTCAATACCATCTCCTACTATACTATTGGTCACATAACTGATAAAAAACGAAGCAGACTACATTAATTACAATTTTAAAGCATTTATAAACGTGAATCTGTATACAACAAATATAAAATATTTCATAAGATCATATGATACTATTTTAACTAAACTCGGTACTCTCTGCGACGTGACAGGTCTAAAAGCGTTTATTTATCATAGCAAGGAACTGCTTTCGCACATAGTGCATGGAGTGGAGGACATTACTTTCAAACTGGCTTACAAAAGTCGACAAAATGCTCGCAGTACATAATCACTACTAACAGCAAGTCAAATAAAAAGGCTTTGTTAGACATGACCCACACTTACAACAGGCATGTTACAATGTTTACTCAAAACATCAGCGTTAAATTTGGACAAGCTATCTATATCAACAACTAAATGAATACAGGGAGCTTATTTTCATAAATTTGTAATGTCAACATTAGACTACAGTGATACTTTTTTCTTTGCTTTTGCCATACGGTTAGTATGCAAGAGTTTATGCTTAGAGATGTTGCTTAGTCTCTGCTGCGGAACACTATCACAAAGTGAAATTTAGGAATTGACGCAGTAAACTATTCTATCAGTGACACAAAATAGACAAAAACACGTGTCTATTCATGTGGAATGTACTACTTCTTTTACTACAAAATAACGAAATTAGTTTTTATTTTTTAAGATGCTTCTCAGTGACAAAGATACGAGGTAGACTACATTTACAGTCTTCTTGTATTGGGCAAAACGCCTCATATTGGCGGTACGCGGGATGGCATCGACCCCCAGTTTGTGTCGGACCTTCCCATCTATTGGGGTTTACTGTCATACCAACCGTCAGCTCAATTGTCAAAAGTGTTCTAGAACTATTTCTAATCGTGAATATGATTGATCAAGATCCATGCACACTGACGTCTCATTCAATTTGCACAAACATGGATAAGGTTCAATTTCAACAGAGAATCTTAACACAATTTTTACTTACTGATGTAGCTAAAATATACAATTACCAAAACATCGCTAGCCTGCTATTTTCTCGCAATCTTTCTACACAAACGAAATCCTTACCTCTTTTATCGACCATACACATTGGAAAGTTAATCTCACAAACTGGCACGTGATTAATGCTAGAATCTTAAAGACACTTACCATATCATCTTGGTACCCATTGGGCAAGAACTACCTCAAAGTACCAAACGAGATTGACAAGCAGTTTATCGGACTAAAATGTTTCCTTACAGTAAACCTCCAAGCACTTAAACTAACTAAGCTACCACGTAGCACGAGTGGTACCGTGTCGTTCACTCCCAAATGATTTAAAGACAATCTGATCCCTCACAGCAGACCAAGGGAGACCAAGTTATCGTTCTAAGTATGCAATGACATCTGATGAGCAAAATACTTTCAGGGCTGAAAGATCTCTTAAAATAAATATTAAAGTTATTTGAGGTAAAGGGGTAATCTTAATATGTAAAAAATGGGAGAGCAATGCCTTTTATGCATCAGTAACAACTAACCTCTGATTTACCTTGAGTGTAAATGTTACGAACAACCATTCCAGGCACTGATAAAGACATATTCTCTTCTGTAATCAATAGGCTTTAACTCAGACTGGATATAAAACGGAAAGGACCCAAAACGACTAAGCCATGCCTGATATAGTACCGGATGAACGAGGTACTAAGACTGAGGTTGAAACACAATCAATCGAAGACAAGAGTCAGTCTAGAACGGCAGAGAAACAAGCTGAAATGCAATCTTGTGATAAAGTAACAATTGCATCATTTAATATTACCGAGAAGTCTTATAGGAAATGGATCTCACTTTTGTATAATGTTACCTAAGCAAAATGTGAGCATAGAAGTGTTTTACACGAGTCAACAAAACAAGCGTTATTTCCCTATTAACGTAAAGGAGCTACAGTGTAGCACACTGATCGATCAATTGATGAGGTAACGCTGAAACGACAAAATTTTAAAGTTTAATAAATGTTTGAAAAATATTGATTTGAATGTTTAACACAACCCAGATAACATGTAAAATCTTGGCATATGGTAGTTTCAGAGCGAATATTCATGTATCTTTTAACAGTTACTCGTCTACAACGATATATAGGTTGACCATCGGATTGAACATGTACAATTGATCATCTGCTTATGACATTTTTGCGTTCAATAGTGAAATACGGAAAAAATGAAGAACATATATACATATTTATATATCAATATAAAGAAATAGATCAATAAATACATATATAAATATACCTATATGCATATACCTTGATACGTTTATTGAGAAGGTATCCTTCGTAAAGGAACTATAAAACATTATACTTGGCTTGCGCTTACAAAGTTCAACATTATTCTAAAAGTATTTTATAACGATATAGGCGGTTTGTAATATCTAATTCTGCGCAAATTATGAAAGCTAACACATCCTATAAAACGGAACGTGGTTATTAATAAATCTCAAATCAGGTAAGAAGGTTCCAAAATTGTTGAAATGAAATGTGAAAAACACTGTTAATAGAAATTGTTTAATCATGAATAGTGTTAAAGCAAGCACGTCACTGAGAGCAGACGAGGTAGGGCGCCGCCTGCCCTGTGAGCTCTTGCTTTAGTATTCCGCCTAGTCTGGCGAACATATATCACAGAGAAAAAAAATAAACATTTCACCTTCTCTACTAAGTTTTGTGTGCGATCTCTTCTTTTTGCCAGTGGGTACTGGTTTCTCATGAGTTTCTCATAACAAGAGAAAACTGGAAACTGTTGATGCGTTTTTCATTGTATTCCTTTCCCATACTTTCGAAACAATGACAATATGTTCTGCTCACCCTAATATTTTTTGGAAGGTCAGATCGCCTACCCTCTGTTGAAGCACCAGGAACGTGATGGTGTTAAAGCAGGGGTATCAAAAGAGAGGTATACATGAAAAAGAGGAGCAATAAAAAAATGCCGAGGGTTCAAGTATAAAAAAGAGCATGCTTTCTTAGCAAAAAGTAAGAAAAATGACGAAATCACAAATCAAATTTCGATCAAGCCACTGCTGACAAATGAAAAGGTAGACATCAATTGTTTCTACCTTAGTGTACGAAGCATCAAAAGCTTGCTAAAACCATTTTTCAAGATTGTTCATGAGCCATATCTTTCTTACCCACTATTCGGTTTAGATACTGCGTCACGCTGATACAGAGCAAAAACCGCAAGAGAAAATATTTGATGAATTCTTACAACCACTATAAACACTTTGAGAAGGGAGGTGTCACAACCGTTTTCATGATATTTCTTCAAGAACTGAAAGAGTATTATCGACGAAGGCAGAAGAATAACGAAAATGTCTCTGCTAAGACGTGATAGCTAAAACCTATACGGATGAAAATCAGTATTTTCTTCCTTCCGGTGTATATTGCAATTGAAAACTTTTGGGCTAGATGCTATTAGAATGAATCGCAAATCACTTATCAATAAAGGCCGACAATTTATACACGGGAGAAGCTTATCTCTTCACAGTGTTTTCATGGATCAAAGGAAGCTGACACATAAAGGTGATAACAATTGATAGAAGATTTACTACTTTAAAGACGCTCAACTAAATTTTGTTGCAATCTTGTAGCAATTCGTTACAATAACAGATAAAATCAGGTCATAATATGCTTACCTTTGCCTTAGTATTACTGACAATGGCTCATACGTTATTCATGCCATACTGGCATGTAGTTAGAGAAAGCACCTAAGTCAGTATTTCAACTGTCGTAAATTTGAAATCACAGCTTGTAGCAAGAGACCATTATATGCTTTCTTCAATATATATGATGTAACTGTTATTGCAGTAGCCAAGCAAGGAGAGCAACGTTGGGCAATGTCGTCTTTCATATTCAGAACTTATCAGATGCACCTAATCCAACTTCATATTAAACAGTCGGGGCTCCGGCCTATAATCCTAGACAAATCTTGATTTCTACTGTTATTACAAAAGATGTATTGTAACGTATATTTTCGTTTCTTAATCTCTGAATTAGTTTGTTCATCGTCATTAACAAAATCTGAGCTCAGTTTTTAGCGTCATGAGGTCAAGAAACTGAATAGAGTCATTCACCTTGATGAGCACCATGGTCAAGCAATGTCCTCCTTTAGTATTTAGTATGAGGAAAAATTGTTGGTAGTAGGTGCTTAACGATTTAAAACGGCTCATTTCTAATTATGGCTGCCTTTGAGATATGAATATGAATTACAGAATTAAGGAGAAACCTGAATTTATGTTCATTGGCTTAGTTGAAAACCAATAACTATAGAAACAGAATTCCTGTAGCAAAGCCGCATCCTTCATGGAGTCTCTCTCTGCCTGCACTTCAATGTATTTAAAAATAAAAAAGAGAGTTTAAGAGTGGTAGGTTATGCTCCTGTGCCTCATAACTAAATCTGAACTCCTTATAAAACTATAAAGTTTAGCGCAGTGGAAAAGTCAAATAATTAAGATACTCAGTCCCTTGTTAAATGTAACTTAAACGTTATAATGTGAAGATTCACCAACACCACTGTGCTTAGCAAAATTTCCTCTCTGATGTTTGACTTTGGGACAAAGCCAAGATGAACCTTTAACTAAGAACTAAGAAGTTAACTATTTTTAATCGAAAGGTGCTTCTGTAAAGGGGGGGAGGTGGGGGAGGAGAGAGTTAAATGAATAAAAGCTTCGGACGACCGCTTTACTAAACCATTTTACTTCATGCTTCGGAACTAATACGAATCGAATTTTTCCAATGCACCTGAGATTCAACTGTAGGACATGCTTGACAAAACAGCTCAGCAAACAAAAAATCCAAGTGCCATCTCCCGTAACAATAACACCACTATCTGTTTATCTTTCAAGTGCATTTTATCACCCTATCTATACCCTATCGTGCAAAGGCAGCGATATAATTGATCACTGTTCATGCAATTCCATCTTGGCCAATATTCCACTTGACAATTCATTGCTTTCTGCTTGCCTTCTATATCTAATTCGATTGTATACTAAAGTAAGTTGCAATATGACCATTGCTAAATATTCCAATATAAATCCAATATTTGGTCAAGGATTAACAGCGCCTTAACATAGGTAGGTTGCAATCGCGTACGATTATGGGATCGTAACTTCAATTACAAACTCCAGCCTTTCCTAAATATATGCTAGATAAATCAGTATCACTATCCTGAGATATAATTTTCAACATATCCTTGTATTTCTAAAACTGTCAGTGGTGATTCGCGGATACCTCTAAATCTATCAAAGGCAGGTTCGTCTTTAACGTGTGAGACAATAGTCATCAAGGCATTGTTGCTGTGTGGTTAAGGCCTCAACTAATGGTCATTACTTCATCTTCCAGGTGGGTTGTTGGACTCATCATTTACGGGTTCCCGATTCGATAAGTTTACGTCCCCACAGTCTCTGGTTACGAACGGCCATATTCCTCCTCCCGTTTACTACGTGATCAAGACGGAGAGCTCAGATTGAGAACTGAGAACTGAGAACTGAGACTGAGAATTCAGACTTAAACTGAGACTGAGAGCCGAGACTGATAACTTAGACTGGGATCTCAGACTGAAAACTCAGACTGAGATCTCAGACTGAAAACTTGGACTGAGATCTCTGACTGAAAACTCGGACTGGGATCTCAGACTGAAAACTTGGACTGAGATCTCTGACTGAAAACTCGGACTGAGATCTCTGACTGAAACTGGGATTGAGACTAAGAACGTCTTGTGATAGTAACTAGTAAGGACCCTTATCGGCTAATCAGTGTTGATCAAGTTCCACTCAATTCAATCATAAGAAACATCTTATCAAAGACGAAGATATTTATCTAACGCTGACGGCTAAGCGGATGCCTATCTTGCATAGGGTGCTACGACACCCATCGAAAGAGTGGGTACTGCACTGGTCAAGCTGGGCCACTTTCAACACCTCAATCACATACATTTCTTTCTCTGAAGGCAAGGTAGGAAGGAAAGTAATGTAGTTACTGCGAGCTAACACTTGCTCTATTGCTCAAAATGGTAAGTTTGATGCCACTGCATATTTTCTCGTTTGTTATCATTCGTCACTGTCATGATTAATGAGTATGCATTGCCTTACATTTGCTTTGTTACTCATTATTATTCCCCTCTTCTAACTATTCTTCGTTATCGTCAACACAATCATCAAGATGATTATTGTTTATTATCATCATAATGAGGTGATGACTTTTATCCTTATGATCGTCAGGATCATTACTTTTAACCTTACGGTCGTCAGGATCATTACTTTTTTCCTTATCATCGTTAGGATCATTACTTTTAACCTTATGATTTTCCAGGTCATTACTTTTAACCTTATGATCGTCAAGGTCATTACTTTTAACCTTATGATCTTCAAGGTCATTACTTTTAACCTTACTTCCTTTCACTCGTCCTCTCTGACACCAAATAAAACCGCACACTCCAAATCAACTAATTCTATGTTAATTGTCAACATTAGTCTTTATCCTATAACACTAGCCCATTCTACATCGAGATACCCAGCTCAGTAGAATCAACATGACTCATGGTTGCTTATCAGGATACTTGAAGAACTTGCTTCTACAAGAGAGTAAACGGTTCTTACTTGTGATAACGGTTTACCATAGTGATTAGATAAGTTTACGATGCATCTAAAAAAATTCTTTCTGTGATTTGCAGATGAAGGCTAACATGATATATTAAATTTCAGCCCACACGAAAGAAGAGAATTGTACTGTTAGTCAAAAACGTTAATCATACCAGGAAAGGAATGCATCTCTAATACGAGCAATAGGATATTACAATTCACAATTACTTGCATGCTTGCAGACAGCACTAATTTCCTCACCTACCCAATCGTTGATGGCAATAAATTACCACAGATTACTAATATAAAGCTGATAGTATCATATCAACTATCTGTTCATTATTATGTCCGTTTCTGGATAAACCTGTACAATGAAGAGGAGAAAACATTTACCTTTGGGTATTTCTGTACATCATTTGTAAGTTACGGCACATTCCGACACCAAGAGACAATCAGTTACTCGCAAAGACCGCCTCAATTAGTATGAATACATAACAAATACTATTCACGCCTCCGACATTGAATCATATTGTATGCATTCCTACGAAAACACTTCAAGGTCCCACCAGGTCAGGTCACCAAGGCATCCCTCATCTAAAGTAGGCCTTTGGAATTCTTAAAGGTTTAAATTAACAATAAAAGAAACTCCATACAATGCCATCAAGAAACAGCACCAAGCACCATGGAAAAAACGAAAAGAAAACTCTGTCTTCAAAGATGTTCAAAAAGTGTAACATTAATAAATCAACATGGAGACCTCTCTTTCTAGCATTAAACAGTGTGAGAACGTTTGCCACGTAACAATAATCTCTGCTGAAGTATTCTACGTCCCTGAAACAGTATGATTGCTCGCTAATGTTCATGAGTATTGTTTGTATTGAAAGACACTAATCAAAATCTGAAGTTTACAAAACGATCTAAAATAACACGATGTGTATAACTCCCAAACAATTTTATACACTCTGGTCGTTTACATTTCATCGGAAAATCCTACGATATCTTATTTTCAAACATAACCTCGTTCCTTTTTGTGGTAAGTGATATCCTTCAAGAAAGTCTATTTGAGAACAGAAGCAACATCGAACGATATTATGATGTAATAAAGATGATTATGTAATAATGATGATGATTTCGATGATGTTGATGATAAAGGTCATGATGACAAAGACAAAGCGCATTAAAAGTATGATAATGACGATGACGACGATGACGATTATCGTGACGCTGATGATACAGATGATGCTAATGATACTAATGATACCAATGATGCTAATGATGTTCATGATGCTGATGATGCTGATGATGCTGATGATGTTGATGGTGCTGATGATACTAATGATATCGATGATGCTAATAATGTTGATGATGCTGATGATGCTGATGATACTAATGATATCGATGATGCTAATGATGTTGATGTCGTGATGATGTTGATGATGCTGATGATGCTGATGATACTAATGATATCGATGATGCTAATAATGTTGATGATGCTGATGATGCTGATGATACTAATAATATCGATGATGCTAATGATGTTAATGACGCTGGTGATGCTGATGATGCTGATGATGCTGATGATGCTGATGATGCTGATGATACTAATGATATCGATGATGCTGATGATGTTAATGATGCTGATGATGCTGATGATACTAATGATATCGATGATGCTAATGATGTTGATGATGCTGATGATCTTGGGGATGAGAACGAATGTCATGGTGATGATAATCATGATGATCAAGATGATCATGATAAGATGATGACTAACTCGTTTAGCAGCGGATGCGAAAAAAATATTTTTGTTACAAACAATTTCTCCACCGCTTGACCTGGGAAACAACCATTAAAAACCATAGTAGATGGTAAATTAGAAAATCGAAACACGGTAGATCTACACGACATATTTCTTAATTTAGTAGAGATAATGCATTTATTGCTCTCCATGTGAAAGAAGAAATGTAGATCGGATCCTCTTTGCCCATTTCCTACAGTATCGAGATACCTCATAAAATAGCCAATTGAGCAAATCTGACACCATGACCCTCTAACTCAATTTCTTCATCACTTTCAAAGGTTATTGGAAAAGGACTTAACGGTCAAGATTGATGTTTATACACAGGAATATCGTGGTGGCAGATAGCCCCAGGTAGTGATGTATAATAATCGCTTGACCCAGACAGGATGACATTTTTAACTTTAACCTGGTCAAAAAGAGTAAATACGTCAGAAGAAAATGCTAACCTTCATACATTCACAGAACGATATTGGAGTTTTCTAATATTGCAATCAGAAATATGACGGTCGAAGAAGGAGTTAACCTTCTAACATTTAAAGAACGGAAAAGAAAATCCTTTGAATCAGGAAGGAATCACGCAGATTAGTATCAATAGATGATATCAATGCTAAGCTGTAATATGCTTAGACTTCTTTTCTGTTCATGTCTCTCTTACCGATACTGTCGAGGAAAATATTTTGCACGGTGTCTCCTAGAGAGAGGTTTATCCAAATATTAAACAGGGAAGAGTAGAGAATATCAGGGAGGTGGTAGCTAATTTAGGCATCTGGTACTATAAAGCTACCATTAATGAATTTGATGTAATACGTTAGCCCCTGTCATATTGCAAAGAGGGTAGTTAAAGTATGCAGTTGGTACAAGTAAGTAAAAATCTACCCAAGGCTTGGAGTTTCTTACTTAAATCCTCTTCTTCTAAGTTGGTTTGCAGGATATGAAGGGATGGTGTGGAAGCTTCCAGGACATTATTTTTAAATTTTTAAACAAAAAACCCCTACAATATCTTAATCATGATTATTATTGATGAAGCTGAACTTTCGAGGAAGTTGCTTGATAACTTAAGCGGCAAAAGCTAATCACATGTAAAAGTTTCACAGTTTCCTTAGAAATCAATGTAACAAAAGTTTTCAAGAGAACATGAAAACCTCTTAAATCCATTTAACACATTGTAGGCTTGCAAAGAGACATTCCTGAAACTGATTTTGTTTCCATACGCATATCTGTCAGGACTATTGATGTCAGACAAGAAGACATATTTGAGGGAGCCTTCCAGATTTTCTCGTTTCATCTTTGACCAAAAGGAAAAGCACTAAAACATTAAAGTCTTTCTCTTCTCTAGGAAATTGGTAGGTTCTGCTGCTTCATAAGATTTATGATTT
This sequence comes from Carybdea cf. marsupialis auct. non (Linnaeus, 1758), assembly GCA_010016065.2. Lineage (NCBI taxonomy): Eukaryota > Metazoa > Cnidaria > Cubozoa > Carybdeida > Carybdeidae > Carybdea > Carybdea cf. marsupialis auct. non (Linnaeus, 1758). Next base: position 4,800 of record JAAAKL020004544.1, on the reverse strand, counting down.
GGGTCAAAAAAGGGTTTTTTTGAAGTAGAAGTACATGAGACTTAATTAAGAACTAACTTAAATACTAACTCCATTTACATCTTTCATGCTTAACCCTACTAAATTTCTGCAGGAGTTTATATCTATTCGAAGTTTGCTAATGATGACGTCATCAGTACCCCCTACGAACAGTCAGAGACAGCGTAAACGACATGGCTACGAAAAAAAACGTAGAATAAACCTGTCTTTTTGGTAAATACCAGGTACGTCTTATGTATAATAGCTTCTTCTTCTCAATTATACCCTTATGATATTTTAAATGTAAAATATTAAGCTTAATTTACGCTTTGCATGAAAAAGCTATTTCTAAGATGGGCTTTCGAACGGTGGTATAGTTAGTTATCGACTTCCAGCTCTTATATGACGTCAGAAACTCTACTTTCACATAAATTTTTCTTTAACGATCAGTGTATTAAACATTGCCATAAGACTATCCTATCCTCCAATAATAGACGAAAGGCTATTCGATCCTCCAATAATTGAAGAAAGGCTATCCTAGCCTCCAATGGTTGAAGGAAGGCTATCCTATCCTCCAATACTTGAAGAAACGCTATCCTATCCTCCAATAATTGAAGAAAGGCTATCCTACCCTCCAATGGTTGAAGGAATGCTATCCTATCCTCCAATACTTGAAGAAAGGCTATCCTATCCTTCAATAATTGAAGAAAGCCTATCTTATACTTCAATAGCTGACGATAGTGAAGAAATTTTTTTGTTTACAATTTTTGTGTAACCTAGGTGTATGAAGAGTAATCAAAGATTTCTTGGTTTTACCAGTTATGTGAAAACAAGATTGTCTTCATACATTCTCTACACCGTTTTTGGTCAAAGCAATATCAACAAAGAGAAACCTCCCTTAACACTTGCATCGCAAAGCAATCTATCAATTGTGATCGTTCTATCAGCTTCTCAAATATATTCGAACGACATCAAATATTAAATATCTTTAATCAATGGTGAATATTGTGGTAAACAGTGTCCCCCTCCAGGCGGGGGGATAAGGATAAGACTTTTATGCCAGAATATCTACCATTGTCTTAATAACAAGTTCAATTTAAGAGGAAACTAGGGAGCTTTGAACAAAGTTCATATAAAAATAAATAGGCAGTTACCATCCTACTCTACCTCCCGTTTCCCCTGCCTTCTTCATACATCCGTGCTTTGCATAGGGCAAAGATTACATTTAAAATTCTAGATTGACCTCAAATCATTCAGAGAGTATTAAAGAAAGCTTAGCACTGTAAGTGAGAATGTGTAACACGTAATTTTTATTCTTATCAATTCATTCTTTCCAGCAGCTTTTAAAGAAGTAGTGTTAAAAAGCTATCAATCAGAATCACTAGCATCGAGAGAGCCCGGAAAACATTGTGCGCCATTCAAACTCTAGTTTCGAAGTAAAGTATTTTAACGGGAGATTCCTTCAACTTGCAAAATTGTAAGCGTAACGAATTCTGAGGTGGTTGGAAGTCCGTTTCAGAGGTTGTTATGCCTCTACATAACAACTGTTACCTATGTCCATATTCACGTGGTGACGAATCCAACGATTCGTCACCACTTCAATTACATTGGATTCATATTGCTGTGACGCGTGTGAAAAACAAGTGACCCTCTGTTGTGTTGACAGAAGTTGGCCAAGACGTATTAGCTACCCTAAAGTATTTCCTTTCGAATGCCGGCCTAAATTTACGCTAATCTCGGTGGTCACTTAAAACAACATCCTTTCCTACGAAAATCGTACTCTAAGGCTTTGCGTGAAACGAATTTGTGAATCCCTGCTCTAGCCCAGGCGCTATTCAAAACGTAAGGAAAGTCCGCAGAAGCTTTGTATTAAAAGACAATATATTGCGAAAAAATTTCATTCGGCTTCCTTACAGACGTGGATGTCTAGTGTCCATAGTACATGAGCTAGCTTTTTAAACACCTTTTTCAGGTGAGAAATAGATATTCAGGCAATCTGTATAACAAAACAATTTCGAGTTAAACATGTAGATGATTATTTTCCTTTACGAAAAATAGGCTGCGTTTCAGCATCTGCTACTTAGGGATAGTCTAAAGGAAAGACTGTGAATTGTTCTATTCACCTTGGTTTCTTCTGTCTAAGTAAATCTTGTTAACTATGCAGCTGTAACGCCGCCAACTATTAAAACTGAAAAATCTGGTAAGTTTACTGTCCCAGGAGACAGGGTAATATACCCTTTTCACATGGAAGGATGCTACCATATCAGCGTCCGTCTATCAAAAAACATTTGTTCATATGAACATTGGGCCAACAGTAGAAAATCAGTGTCTGAATGCCTCACTCCCACCTTTCCAAATTTCAAATTTCAAGGAGAACACCGAGATTTGTGATTGTACACTCTGTTATCTATCGTTCTAAAATTCAACTGGTCCCACTTGATACAACACTGTTATTATAATATACACTTTACCGACGACTCATTACAACTCTGCCTACACAGGTTCCATTTCAGCGAGTCTGCATAACAGGAAAAAACACAACCTACACAGTTGTGCCTACTTACATAGATATTTGATGAGTCATGATAACACAGTACCTGGAAACATTGTAACTTTAAACTACTTGCAAACTACTCGGAACCTGTAATTAGCAATCAGTTGTCTACCCTCCTGTCCACGACGGTATTGCTTTCAGGGAAGTATCTCTTGCTGATAGTGGTTGCATCAGAACATCCTTTCAGACAGCCACATTTATTGCTCTTAGAGTCTTGAAACTTGTTCCTCGCAGAGCAAAAATGGCTATTGACGCTGAAAAATTTCCACTAACGCTCGTTTTCTCTCAGCGTCCAACTGACGCTGGGATTGTGTGACGCAACGTTTGTCAGCGTCGAGGCTTGGCATGTGAAAAGGCGTTTTTCCAGCGTTTCGTCGACGGAATGCTGGATTTTCTTGCCATGTGAAAAGGGTATTAGCTGACAGGTAGTTATAGTAATACGTATGGGAAATTGGTGTTTTCATTTCTCGTATAAGATGAGGCCTTTGGCAAATAGCTACTTTGTGCAGACGTGAAATGAGGCTATGTAAACAAGTTAGCCAACATTGGAAAACGTGGCTTTTTATCACTTGAAGGAAGGTACCACCGCAAATTTGCTTGATCGTATAAATATCGGAACAGAACGGTGAAGCTTATCTTGCTGACCCTTCCCCATATGTCTAGCCATTGGCGCGGCTCTAAGAGCAAACATATATTGAAATATCTTATTGATACACTTCTACGTTGTCATTGATAAGAAAGTATGTTATCAGAGGAGTTGATAGATACAGAAAAATGGTCTTTAAACTTCTAGGAACCGACTGCCCACAAGACAGAAGTATCTATTGGCATAACGTTCTTAGTAGCAACGTCTGCTTGTTTCAATACCAGGGTCAAGGAAGAAACAGCTTGAGCGATTACGATGTTGTTTCCGTGAAGAAATCGATGATCTCGAAATAACGTTGCTCACTAAACAGCAATATTAGCATATTGTAGTGAGTAGTCAGAGATGTACCGCAGAAGTGGAGTCGTGGAGCCAAGGAAGCTGGAACTTCTAAATGCACTGTAGTTATTGCACTCAATGTCAATCACATCTTCAGAAATGGATTTGTTTACCTATTTTACTAAATGACGTTGAAGGTTGGGAACGTCAACTAGGCCATTGTTTATCGGAGTGTTACTTATACGATGGGTGCCAGCATGCTAGTTGAGAAAATTTAATGCATTTTCTCTTTCTTCACAGGTGAGAGTGGCGAACAAGGACCACGTGGTCGTTTTGGGTTGCCCGGTCCAAAAGGTGATATAGGTAGGGATGGTTTGAAAGGATATCGTGGTGATCCTGGTCCAATAGATTCTGGTGAAAAAGGTGTCAAAGGTGTCATGGGTCGCGCTGGACAGCAGGGTCGCCCAGGTCCAGTTGGCCCCGCGGGTCCTGTTGGCTTCATGGGACTCGACGGAAAACAAGGACAGCGAGGAGATCCCGGTCCACCAGGTAGGTATTCATTTCGACTTTAGCTGGAACTGTTTGAGGGGTGTTAATTTTAATGACATGTTACTCGTTGGAAGCTGCTTGAAAGAATGTTAAATGTTTACATGTAGGGATTCCTAATACAAGTGCTAAAATCAATTTTTTTTTACATGTGTATCTTTTTGGTATTTAGTTTTAATTTAAACGTATAGGTCCGTATTCATAAGGGTAGTGAAAGCTCATCCAGTTCCCATTACATGCTGATCGTGCGATCATCTCAGCGAAGTCGTATTCATAAGGGTCGATTAACTTTAAGCCTTCGCTTCGTTGCTATGCGTATCGAAAGACAAAATTGGTAGAACAATAGGAGGCTTAAAACTGGTCACGACTACTTTCTTCCTTCAAATTCAAACTGCAAAACTGCGGAGGACAAAATAGTGTTGATGGCTGCCCTTCAGATACGGAGGGAAAAGTATAGAATCGAAGGAGAGCTGAAAATAATCTGTTTTAGTGATGAGAAATCTAAACGGAGATATCAATTTGACAAGACAGAGCTTGAGTTTATAGGTGATCTCGTACTAAGTTGTGAAGGGAAGGAGAACATGAAAGGCCAGTCGATCAAGTACTGAGACTTGTCCAGCTCTGAGATATAATGTAGCCTCAGGTTTATTTTAATTTACAGTGGAAATTTGTTTCTCAGCCTATAGTATGGATACCTATTTGGAGAGCAAGGGAGGCCCTTGATAAGCATTTCAGGAGTTTCATAAATTTTGAAATCGTAGAGGGACAGATTGATTGTTTC
>JAAAKL020004543.1:3915-20774 GCA_010016065.2 Carybdea cf. marsupialis auct. non (Linnaeus, 1758) | reverse complement strand
AACAAGATAGGCAATATGCATCAACCAAGATATTGATCATACATATGAGAAAATTATTATCAAAGTCACAAAATATAAAATCAAATGTTCATACCTCTTGCGTACTCTACTCTAGACGTGTTCATGTCTGATAATACTACTCTTTCTGTCACATCTTATGAAACTACGGTATATATGTTCTACAAAAACGTGATGTTATTCCAAGAAATTAACATTAAATACTATGAAATAAAACAAATACAACAAATTCCTTCGCCTACATAATACGACTGGAATTTGTATCAGTAATGGGTGGTATGACCACGCATTTATGGCGGATTCTACAGAGAACAAAATGTTTCTTGCGCTTTAACGAACGAAGGTGGGCCCGTTTTATGTTGTTTGAAGCTCGTGATTTTACAGCAGTGAAAAATGGCCAGGATTTGCTTCCATATAATCTACCAATTGCATCATTGGCCTAACTGTTGAATTTTGGTATCTACGCTTAGCGGGTGTTGTTGTTGTTTTTTACCTCGGTCTTCACTGACACCACTATCCCCCAGTAACAAGTCACTCATGATAGCTTCGGATAAATGTTGGACCAATCACAGCACTCCGATATTTCTTGCTCCTATATTTTACCCAAAGAGTATGCATCTCGGTAAGGTTCTTGAAACTTAGTTACCTAAAAAGCAACAAACAAAGTAAAGACTCCAAAAGTCTGGCAGACGTCTGAGCGGGCCAAGACATGTCTTTATACCATGAGCCCACATGTTTATCACGAGTTTGAATTTCCTCTCTGTAGCCGTGTACTGTAGGAAACCATAAGGTTTCTTGTTGATTCGGGGGAAAAAGGGATTTAAAGTCTACAACTTATCGAGTGCTTGTGGTTCCAGTGATGATAACAGCTATGTTATTGACTTGACACCGACGATAAGCGGAATAAAGGAAGACAACTACCATGATTTAGAGCATTTGATGGAGACAAGACAAAGATTGCGACACCTTGTTTACGAAAGGTTACCAGGTTGACAAAAATCAATATACTCGGTAAACAACAACTTTTTTATTGGTCTACGGTCTTTTTATTGGCTTATCTATTTAGATATTAAACAATACATGTCTTTTTTTCCACAAGGTATTATGTTTAATTATCTTTGACTATCTAAATCCCTATAATGCTAGTAACAGCGTTATTCTCCACCATACACGTTGGAATCATAGTACTGGCCTTTTTGTCTCCTTTATCATCATCACTGATTGGGGGTAAAAAAGTTGCGTCTTGTTCATCTATCGTAACTGTTATTATACCTTTATTTGTAGCTTCCATGATATTTCGCAGGAGTGTAAATTTAATCGTCTATCACTATCCTCAAGGTAGATGAAATAAGAAGAGAGAAACAATGCCTTCAGGGATCAGATACTTCACATTCGTGTTTACTTGCAAGTATAGCCTCGTTCTGGAACCGTTTGAGAATGAGAATTTTCTATTTCGAGAAAGGAGTATCAAGTTTTTAAATAGTCATTGTGTGACCAGAAAGAAGTTTAAAATCTAGTTTAATGCTATTGGTAGATGTTTTGGTAGATTTTGCCGTCTTTATTGAATATACTTGGTTGTGATTCGCAAAATGTATCAGTCATTCTGAAGTTATTGCTGCATAAAGGTGACGAAGATGTAAAGAACAAGATGCTACTGTTTGTAGCTGAAATATCCAGGCTTGCTCTCTTTATTATTTCCAATCGAATTGCTGTTCCCCAGTCCAGAGCTTGTTGTATCTCATGTTGCCTGTGTAAGGGCTAGCTTGCGGTAGGGGTGCTCACACCTACAGGAATATATTAATGACGACACATCAGTTTGCAGACGTCAGTGATAGAAGCACTCATTATTCCAACATATAGAAAATGGATAAATCTTACACCATGCTAAGAGATCGTCGAAACGTCATGGTTACTAATACAAAGTGTCACTATAAGGATGGAGACGTGGTAAGTACGAAATTGAATTGGTGTCATCTTAAATACTAGCAGAAGTACCCGGCATTACACGGGAATCTCTGCTGAGTTTTTTATTTATCAGAAAATGATTATGGATACTTATCTTTACTCTCTGACCCACCCTCCCATAACTCGGCCAACATGTAACGTTTTCAGAACAGGAGAGTAATGAATCCTTAATAAACACGTTACTTAAAACCCATCTCTATATGATATGAGAGCTGAGAGATGGGCAGAATAAATCACGTACAGTGCATGCCTTAAGTGAATTACTTTGTAATACGAGAAAAACGAGTGTAATGCTAGTAGGTAGGTCAAAAAGGTTAACGGAGTGATAATAGGAATAACTAGAGAGGGGTATATCATAGGAGTTAAGTGACAGGATTGCACCTAATTATCTTATTTTTGCACAAAAAATGATATTTGATGAATGCAGCTACCCATTAACAGAATAATCGATATAGTCTGAGACAAAATTGAGTAACATTCTGAAGAATAGGAAGCTGCATATCAAAAGCAGACTAAACGTTTTGTAATTCTACGTCTTCTCTATCCTCACATATGGCAGCTAATGTTGGACGATATCCAAGATGGCAGGAAAGAGAATTGAGGCTGCACAGAACATGTGTCAAATAAAGAAGTACTTAAAAAGCTAGGATGCAGCAGAACTCAGTTGCGATTTTGGGAGCACGTCAATAGGAAGAAAAGTCTTGAAAAGACCATCCTTATTGGTAGAATTGAAGGAAAACGAGACAGTGGGAGGCAGAGAATGACCTTCCTATCAACCTTATGCACACTGACAGAAAAGGATTAATCAGAGATTGTGAGAATGGCAGCAAACAGAGCTCAGTGGAAATCCATGATCACCAACGTCCTTGGAGGACATGGTGATTGAAGAGAGAGAGAGAGAGAGAGAGCTAGTCTCCAACGTTCAGTGTTCCCGGAAGAAGCAGCTTGAAGACTCTCCTTAAATAGCTATGCACAATATTTTGTGAAAGGAGAACTCTCTCTCTGAATGCTAGTGGTTTTAATTTAATACTAGCGTTCCCTTGCAAACTCCAAGCTAAATCTTACTTTATATTTTAAATCTAATTGCTATTCTAATCTAGATAGAAGTATGAATTGCATAACAACCTATGGTACATCAAAAGGGAATTCGATGATTGATACAAAATCATGATAATGCCAACCATTTGGATAACTTGGAATCGTACCCACACAGCAGAGAGACTTCATTCAGATAAGCTCATAATTTGAAATAATAGCATTTACATTAAGTATCCGCTGACCACCATCTGCATAGCGTTGCAGCTACTGTGAACTCTACAATGGCCACGACTTTCCTTATCGGTATTTCAATTTCATTAAAGAGTCAGAGCCATGGAAACATTCTATGCCGGCGTAAATACTTTAAGATTAATAAGACTGATTAGAATATTTCAGTTTAGTGTGCTGTAGGTTTTCTTTGCTGGCATTTTATCATAATTTGGGCAATAAGGCAAAAAGGAGATCTGTGCTGCCAACCTTTGAAAATTTGCTGCTCAGATTTTTTGGTCGGACAAAAAATTAAAGTGCTTTATCTTCATTTTACCTTAAACAGTGTGTTGTTTTTGTTTTATCATGACAGGTATAGAATCTCTCTCCTTGATAAATTATGAAGTTGTGAAATGAGCTAGTGTGTTGATGAACGGCAAGGCCTCAAATACTAGGCAGAAACCTCAAAGGTACATTTAACACGATATCGTTACTTTTTGTTTAGGTGTTTCACAGCGTATGGCAACATCTCAATGACATATTCTGATGTTCTAAACTACAGTTTATCTCAACGTGTTCAAGCCAGCCGACTTTAAAGACATTTTTTTCACCTCCAGATACAAAAATATCTTGGTACTACAAGTGAGTGATAAGGATGTGGAGCTTTTAATCGAGAACAGATTATGGCCTGTGAAGCCACAGAAAATGTGGAAAAGCAAATTGTAGCCGTGGATAATGTTTTCCACCTAGCAGGGGTTCACGTTGAGGATACATACAATATCTTAAGTTCAAAGATAGTGACGCCTTGTTACTCTCGCAAACATCCACAAAAGTCATTTTAGCGAAGGCGTAAAGTTTAGCAATGATTTCAAATAAGTCAACAGCCAGAGAAAATATCTACCAAAGTCTCCACCATAGTATTTAAAGTATTTCATAGTATTTAAATGCCAACAAATGTGAACATGGATAAAGGCTCCCGATATATCAAAAATACAGTATTCCACAAATTCAGTGTCTCATTTGGAAAAGTTGCTCCGTCAACAGAACAGATGTCATACGAATGGGGCATGAAAGAAGAAGGTAAGGATGGCAAAGCACGCAGACTTACTCCGGCTCAGAACATTAGTGTTGACTTGACGCGGTCTGCTGTGTGACCTGACTGCTTCAAGGGTGGACGTGGACTTTCCATGAACTCAGCCTGTTGGAGAATGGTTCTTTGCTATGTGGCGACTTACATTCTACAGCTCCTCTGCGGGAGTATTGAGCAGCAGAAGTTAAATGTGGCGGAGGGGAAGGTATTTTCACATTTCCAAGTTGTAATCAGTATGTGGTTTAAGGAGAAGAATATTGGTAGGGAGGTATAGAACAATACGACTCTACTTGTAGGGATATTGATGTGAATTGAGAATTTTAGGTGGCTCCAGTACTCCAAAGGTGGCGACGCCATTATGATAATTAAAGGTATGGGTCTCCATAATTCTTATGGGTTTTTTTTGTTTTGTTTCTTTGTGGGGGTTTTCAAATCCTTTACCCAATACAAGGCAGGGTTACCACTTCAAAGTACTGAGTGACTTTGAAAGAAGTGTAAGTAACAAAGCGAACAGAAAAATTGATGTAATTACCGACGAAAAAATTAGAAAGAAATGGCAATCGTAGTTAATTCTGCTACAGTACAGTCTGAGATGATTTGATGAGGTCTCTTGTTCAAGAAAAGAAGAGAGTTCAGGAGTCAGTGGCCTGCGATGTGTGACGCAAATCGTCTCCTGTCGCTAGCTGCCGCTAGCTGAGAATGAACGGTGACATCCTCGATAAGAACTATTTATTATGGAAAATTGTAGACTGATATGCAATTCGAGTCCCATCTTGTTCAACGTGACGCAGATTTGGCACTGTTGCAAGACTTTTCCTTTGTTATCATGAGGGAAGAGGTAGCAGATTATAATATCTATTAACAAAAGTTCTCTACTGCTTCTTGCAAAGTGCACTCATCTCATACGCAGCAAACGTTGTATCCACTTCATTTGCATAAACCTTGTACGTCCTATGTTTTTGTTGAAGAGAAGTCGCAAGACTCTTTGGCGGTGGGATCAAGCCCCTACCACGGACTGTCAATTGCTCGGCCGGCTTATCCTAGGCTACTACACAAAGGATTTTTTCTTTTCAAAAATAAAGTGATTGCTTAGCAACCAACCAGGCTCATAGTTTAGAACGCTGAACAGGAGTGTTTAGACAGGATCTTATGCATGATCAATTGCAAAAACGTATTCTCCCGCTGTGCTGGGCGTACACCGCACACTCATAAATATAGAACCAAAAATATTTGTACGTTCTTTAATTATTAGTTAGTCTCTTCATTACATCAAATCTAAGTGAAGAACTATGTTAATCAAAGTGCTTTTCTCTTTATTTGGTAAACTATTTGTAAACCCAAAGGCCACTCATTATCGCCATCTCACCATTCTGTCATAAGTCTGTATAGAAATAACACGCCAAGTTGCTCTTCTATTCTGAAGTCTCTGCACAGCTTCTGTTGAGGCAAGGCGTGCTACGACGCTCAACAATAGAATCATAGGGAGGCAGTACGAGTTAGATAAAAATATCTGCAGTCAAAAAAGGTCCCATTGGCTGAAAACAGAAATCGAATGATTCGACCCAGGGGGGGGGCACGGATGTTCCTTCGCTTATGGGTGGGGCATCCTTTTATGATGATGTTATTTCTAAGTTTATTGAGAAAGATAGAGGGACAGATTTTAATTGGAGATGGCTTTTCCAAGACAAAACAGTACTACTTTAGATGTTCCTGGCATGATAAAGGAATTGTGGCAAAACTATTTTTGTAGCGCGCCTTGTCCAAATTTACATCCTACGCAACTGATCAAATTGCTGTCTTTCTTCATGTGTAGAACCTTTTTGCAACTCATTTACAGTTTTGTAAAATGTAAACACTTCTTTCTTGAAATTTTACTTTACTGTGTATAATACAGGAAAGAAGACAAGAGATATGACTTTTATGTAATCAAGTAGCCCCTCTTGATTTGTGACAATATCATTGCTACCATCAGCCGGGATTAAATACCATGTTGCTTTAAGTATCAACGACATCTGAAACCATCATAATTAGACGTTCTTAGCATTCGGTAGGCATATTCAAACCAGTCATTCTTTGCATTTCAAATGTTTTGAGTAAAAAGTAGAACATTCTTCTATTTCGTTAACGGCTTTCTTCAACAACCAAACCTCTTTAATAACTGTTTCTAATTCATTTTAATTTTTCGACGTTCTGGGTCGGGGAGCTTTTAGTTCATGGTCTTCAATAACTTTGATAGGCTCTGATAAATGAGAATTCATTGCTCGTACGTTTATACATACAGAACTATTTAAAGGGGAAGTGCAAGCAGTAACACTACGAAAATTGCTTTAGGGGTTTCTGCGCAACATTTTATCATGTCGTAAAACGATGAAAATCTTCCAACCCAAATGACACCCACAGATGGGCAGTATGCCTCCCGTTTTTCCAACGTCGCATATGCTACGAAGGTACTTAGTTAATCGATGTGTCTATACAACTGATATGTCTATAATGGCAACTCTAAGAGCACAGTCATGATACCTCCTCTTTCCTTGAGATACTTGTTTCTCAGATGTATATTGTTCAACTATCATTTTATTCCGACTTTTCTCCAGTTGCGAACGTTTTGAAAACTTCCAGATTTTTGGATGATATTGTCCAATCAATATAAACACCTGTTGGTAAACCATTCAGTAACAAACAATCAGAAGGAGCACCTGTTGGGTTGGGAAAAAAATAGAGACATGCTATCAATTAGACTAAATTTTGTTGACGGGAGCAACTGTTTTCAAATATTTAAGTCTGCCATTAATTCTTTTAAAACATATCCGCTGTTTGGGACAATCGGTGAACACTATATCTTTTTCACTAAGACCAGAAACGAAGATTGGAGGTGCATCTTGATCTAATTCCATACAGGGAAACAGGTCCAGTGTTCTAAGCCTCTCATTGTTTAAAAGTAAAACGTGATCATTTTGACTTCACATTGTCAGAATTAATTAAAGTGTAATTCCAATTTATCCATTCAATTGTTTTGTTCAAAGTTCTACGATTCCGATCCCTTGGGAAACTTTAAAGTTGAAGTTGTAGCACTGATTGCTTCAGCAACTCAATCCCAAAATGAAATTTGGAATTCCTCCACAAAAGTTGTTTTAAATTCAGGTTATAATAATTTGTTTCTCCTGGTCAAATAATAGCAACATCCGCCAACATCACCATATTGTGTCCATGGTAACATGATTTACATCCATCCCCTAAGGGATGGAAATGGTGTAACTGGTGATCAGGGAGCTGTCGAGGAGTAGATTTGAAAATGGAGGCTTGCCTCTAGAAATGACTATTACGTCGTATTTGCCTATTTAACTGCGGCTTCGAGCTAGATATGAAACAAACCAATACTCATTTCACATACCTTGAACATGCGAAAGAGTAGTTGCGTCATAGGGAACAGTCTTTTTCTCTGCCCAAGCAACGCTCTAACTTTCGGACACTTAAATGTGTACCGTAATTCACCTCATCTTCTCAAGGCTTGGACTTAAGGCTGAATGAAAGTTCTTCAGGAGTTATTTTTCAGCACTACGTCTTTAACTAAGTAATGCGATTTAGATAAAACTGAATTCAAATCTGGAAAGCGCAGCTGCTGTTGATAAAATTAGTTACGTTCTATTCTACGATTCCTATCGAAATATCGTAAAGATATGTAATTAATCTTATTCCACGTATCTCAGTTTTTAGGATTTAAACATGTTAGCATTTGAACCTCAAAATCAACGGAAATCAGGAGATAAATATATAATGTGGACCAACTGGAAAGAAAGCATTAGTCGTCTACATAAATCGGCAAAAAGGGGTCTAGTGTACGTCATTTTGAACGTCGATTACTCAAAAACAGCTGTTGTTCAATAGATGATCTTATAAAAAGTAAGACATTTCCATGTAGATACCGGACCTACTTAATAAGAATTAAATGGATCTGATATGTTAAGTTGGTACGCCAATACGCCGCAATACAGCGTTTCGTATAGAGACGAACGTTGAAACTCTTTCATTGCATATTGAAATCAATTTCATGTAATACACGCAAAAGTGCAATAGCATCTCTCGGAGCCATAGAAATTGTTGTTAACCAAGGTCATAGTACTATCAATGAAATTAGCCAATAGTTTGAAGGGGAGCGACACAATGGCAATCCCACCTTAACGAGGTCATTTGCACTCCAAGAAAAAGTCTGCAAAAAATAGCAAATGTAAAGCATAAAATTCTAGCGCAGTATCTTTGTCATACGAAGCCTTGTTCAAATACAATGTTTATTCATTCGAAAATTAAAAAGGAGGAGTAAGTCGACAGGGCCACACCCAAATATCGGGCCACAACCATCTGATCTCCATCTGATACGACCTGGATATTAGTAAACCAGTCAGTTGCACATGCAGTAGCGGGATCTTGGTTTACTGGTTTAACATGTGACCTCCGACCCCAACACATACACCTACGCCTGCCTCTCAGAAAGATAGATTGCAAGCAACAGACACTATTTACTTTCTTTTGCGTTTAAAATAAACAAGTTCATTTTAAACTTTAGTTATTTCTCTCTATACTAAACCTGAGATGTGTAACGGATTCATATTTCCAAAGCGTTTTGGCTAGTCACTGATCGCAGCAATCGTCTCGAATGAAGACAGAAAACATTTTGTGAAAAATTTATGAAAGAGGAGAGTATGGCATCTCGTCCACGTTCATTACAAATGCATCTGTGATAGGTTTCCTGTTGATTCTGCTCGTGAAACTAACTCAGTTGTCAACAAGTCTATTTGTCGACAGATCATGTACGTCTTTGTGTTGACGAATACGTCTTCCAGGGCTTTAAGATGAAAGGGAGAGAAACCAAATCCATTTTGTCCATCCACATCCATCCACATGTCACCCTTTAAGCAAATCAAATAAATAAAGTAAATTCAATTTAATAACAAGACCCAAAGTTGAGGGATTACTGACTCAGTTTTGCTAGCACGACTGCCTAAATGTTTCAATGGTTTGCTACTGTTGCTCATGACGACCCGTAATACATTACGAGGTTCTGTCCCTTAACCTCTGCAACGTAAAACATACATACTAACTCCAAAAAATGCATGAAAATTTTATCAAATAAAAACATATATTTGTGGGGTAAACATTTTGTCTTTTGGGTAGGAACCGACAGCTGGGTCGAATGAGCAACACAATGCTTCTCGGTGAGAAAACTTTCAGTTACGCCTGTTTTTATCCCGTTTTAAACTTTAACAAGACATCCTCTACCTACAGTAATGATAAGTTGGTCATTTCATTGGATCATATTTTGGGCCGTATTCCGTTTTATTGCATATCTGAAACAACATCAATTACATTTTCCATATATCCATTTTCTAGAAAAACAACTGTTTTCTCATAGAGTTTAATTTTCGAGTAGATAACAGGAGCAAGGTTCACCCAAATCGTGATCTTACCCAATTTTTTACAGCAAAATGATTTTTAGCGTGTCTACTGTGCCACACGAGAGATTGCTGGTAAGTAATGGCAAAAAACCAGGACGTGTCCTTTTCAACAATATGGGGGATAGATAGTCGTCCATGGCACTGTAATGAGAGCGTAGCCTCTCAAATAACGTTGTAAAATCAACACCAGTCCATCGCTGTCCTTATAGCCTCTTCCATACATCCGAAAAACTTCCACAAATATTCTCCCAACTGACAACGTAGTCTCCCACTTCTTCTTCTTCCTGTTACTCTAGCTTGTATCATCATCCTTTCTAGACCATTGTGCGGCTTTACATGGCCAAAATACGTGAGTTTTTGCTTCTTATCATATTTCAGCAGCCATCCCTTCTCTATAGTCATCTTCCTCCATATTGATCCGTTCGTTCGAAGCTATGTCCATGACACTCACAATATCCTGCGATGACAATTTCGAACGCCGCTATCCTCTGCTCATCAGCTTTTCGTAGGACCCAGGTCTCACATTGATATGATGCCAAGGGTAAATACATGCCCTTTTTTTGCCCTTAACAAAGAATTTTCATATCATGTAGAGATGTCATCTCCATTGCAAGTCCACATGTGATTTCTTTATTGTTATCACCATCATTTTCAACTTGCGCTCCATGATATTGAAAGTCTGTCAGGTCTTCCAATGGTGATCCGTAAATGCTTGATTTTCTATAATCAATTTGCACCTTTGCTACTGGCATTACCTTAGTACTTCAGTCCGAAATCCTTACTGTTTTCATCAAGGGCTCCACTAATCTGTTCAATCCTTTCCTTGATTTGTGCGGCATCCTTTTCATAGTGTAGATCTCCTAGTTGCTCTCTACTGACCTTGATGTAAACCCTATGTATTAGAATAGGTAAGCATTTGCTTTTATTGTTACAGTTCGTAATCTCCAGAGCAGCGTATGATTTCTTGTGGTTTTATATAGGTTTACCTATTACTATTTTAAAAATAAGTTGGTGGACGTTAAAAGGTTACTTTCAAAGAAATCTATGGATCTTCTTTATAACAAAAAAGGCTGGGAACATTGGTTTCCGCTTCCTAAATCTGAGTAGTAAGGGTCTGGTACAGAGTCGACTTGATGCAAATTACAAAGACGAATGTGAACAGGACAGACAATTCGTCGCACTTGTTTGGTCATGTCTAGAAGTGTGAATTATATATGTAGGACGACTGGCGTGTGAAGTGGCAGCAACAGATGAGTAAAAAGGGGGAAGGCGAAAATAAAATGAAACAGATTACGGGAGAAGGACGTAATAGATGCTAAGGCTTGTAGAGAAAGTTACACAAGATAGACGTGGTTTTAAGAGATTTGCGTTTGCTGCAGCAAGTGCATAGAATCTTGGGGGCAGCTAAAAGAAGAAATGTAACGTAAGTGACATAGAGCTTTCATTGTGACTTATGCGGCGAATCTCACAGAAACCTAGAATGTAATATCTGACATATACTTAGAATAAAAATGAGTCCTTTTCCATAGTGAACCATATAACTTCTCTTAACAGATAAATTGCGAAAAACAAAATGATCAATGACACCACCATTGTCTTCTACAAGGTTTGTTTACTAAAGAGACACAAGTAGCACTGACTTCAAAGCGAGAATGTTCAACGGAATCGTAAACATATCATATTACAACATCTTGTCATGTTCTTTGGTGGTTCCTGAGTACGTATGTAGGCTGGCCTTATTTCAACTGCATTAGGTTTTATATACGATGTACTTCTCACTGTCTTTACATATAAATTTGTGGTGTAACAATTGGTACACAACATGGTCGTTTTAGGAGGGCTGCCGCTATAAGAGAAGTGTGCCGAGTTTTGATTGTTTGTAGTAGATAATCACTTGAGCTTCATTAGTTTGTCGATCACAGTTTCGTCTTCAGTAATGAGTTTGCAGAGAATTTTTTCCCAGGGTGCCTACAGAGACTACAGTCTGATTAAACAATTAAAATCGTGGTTCCATCAGATCTTATGAAACTTATAATCTCTGAGTTTACTCTGAGTAAACTCATGAGTTTCATAATCTCTGGTGCCATGTCCTACAGTTTTTACTACTCTGATGCATAATTGATCTTAAATTGAATAACGTATCGTTTACTCGAATCAACTAATGTTACAGTAACGATAATTGGTAGCCCGGCTAATTCTAAATGCAAAATGAGAGTAGTTTTGAAGTCGATCATAAAATAAAACGCAAACCCCTTCCTCTGATTAAAGCCTTTCTCTTTAGGTTTGGGGATATTCAGTAGAGGGGGTTCTCTCTTTTATTGGAGTTTATTGCCAAAAGAATCACTGCAATAAAGGGATCATAATGAGACTCTTCAGACCTTAATAATGCCTCCACTTACTGCAGTGTCTGTAAAATGTTTAAAGTTTTGGTCTTTTATCTAATTTGCGGTACGTAAATGATTACAATATAGAAATTGCATGAAGTAGCGAAAGCATCTTTGTTCTTAAAAGCAAACCCAAAATTGAACAGCGTATCCAAAACTTTTTACCACATTTGTTTAAACAAAGTTTTCGGTGGCGCATTATTTTGTGATAGAATTAGGCCCTCTGCATCACAACGTCCACGGATGTACGCTCCCCTCCCCACAAAGAAACCCAAAAGACTGACTGAATTCTCTATTCAATCTTTCTATGATTGACTCCTCACTACATGATTTAAATGGATTTCAGAACTTTTACAAGCTGTACACAGACCTCAACTTGTTAAAAGTTAAGATGTTTGCCAACGCATTGTATTAAAGTGACCTCAGACCCCCTCCGCGTTCTGATGAGGTGTTCATTGAGTTCATGGAGGACGCGATACGTGTTGCCGAATTCAGCTTCGACAATGAGAAATATCGACAAAACTAAGGGATAAGAAACTAGCGCCAAGCGTTGGCTAACATATTTGTCGGCTTCTGTGAATTCGAACTAGTTTCAATCCTCCCAACATATTTTTATACTTGGACGACACATTTGCCCTCTTTAATAATGACTCGGAATGCATTGAATTTCTCACAAAACGAAACAAATTACACCAGACATTAAGTTTTATCTCTGAAAAGGAGAGAACAACTTGCCATTCCTTGATGTTTAAGTGGATAAGGATCTTACTACATTCGTGGCCATTGTGCATAGAAATGCAAATTTGTCTGTTTATCGGCTACCCTAAAGATGTTGTTCACTTTATCATCAAGGCAAAGTTATCGCAGTTTTCCAGTGGAAAATTTTTGGAACTAAGAAACGCCTCGTGTGTTTAAATGTACTCTGGCTCGGTAGCTTTTCCCTTCGATTCAAAAACTGGATTAAAATACCGTATAGAAGTGCGTTAATGCTATGAACCTACGCGTAGTTTATGCTTGTAAGAAAGAGCTCTCAACAAACCACAAAGACCGTTTACATTTCACAAATGGTAGCATTGCTGTATACTCAATTTCATGATTGTGCAAGGCTGGCTATGTTGGGGCTATGACGAGGCTGGCTATGTTGGGGCTATGACGAGGCTGGCTATGTTGGGGCTATGACGAGGCTGGCTATGTTGCACGATTTGAGGTAAGTTAACAGCATCAAGCAGCATATTCTTTCTTGTCTTCGCCAAACATCAGCTCCTACAAGGAAGCAGTTTCTTAAGGCTTCAAAAAGCAAAAACACCACTAAGCAATGCGACTCTGCCATAGGCAGCACTTGCTCGAAAACCCAGACCGTACAAAATGTTACGGATAATTGCTTCCGTATAATAGTTAAGGCTAGGTCAGTCTTACATTTCGGCGTTCTGGACTCATTCCACATAAAAGCAAGAAAATCGTTGCTTTGTAGACAGAGTGAATTTTGCCTTTTTATTTGGCCTTTTAGATTGATTGCTCAGTTCTACGGGCACAGATCGGTCGAAGTAACCCCAATGTGGCAGTCGTATTTCTGATTGACTATTTTAAAAACGGTGTTGGGTATAACTTTCATTCCGTCCTTTTCTTGTTCCATTATGAAGATTCTGTATTCTGAGGATTGTTGGAAGATAAAAAGCTTTGGAGTAAAAAAATTGGTTTTCTTCTTTAAGGCAATCATAATGCTCCGTACCATAAACAAACGTTTTGCTTACGAAATCGTATTTTGGTTGTCACTGTATTTTAACCTTTCCACTTCATAATTAGAGCCGCCGTGGTCTAGTGGTTAAGGAATCAGACTCACATTACCAGAGGTTGTGGGTTCGAATCCTGCCTAGCCCAATATAAAGACATTATAAAGTTGGGAAAAAACGGGAGATCATCGCTGTAAATGTGTTCTCTCCCCAGGACATTGCTCACTCGGGCTGGGCAATAGGCTACTTTCGAAATCGAGTATGCCACCGAAAACCACCCTAGAAACCTTATAATTGTTTATGTAAACAATTATTAGCGCACAAAAATATACATGCATATATACACGTACCTGTACAAGTATCAAAGTATATAGGTTCGATGGAGAAACGATTCCATGACTGCCCCTGAGTACTCGTTTGGTGAAGGAGAATAGAAAGCTACCGTTTATTGGTCGAGAATCTAAGATACCTTAACTATGTTTCAAAACATAATGACATTTCTGGCTACCACTGTCTGCGTATTGAATAAGTACTTCTTTTGCAGTTGTAAATTACGTTTTGCATACGCATAGACATCGCTAGTACCATTTATTTCATTTTACTCGATTTCCTTAATTCCACAGCTACCATTTATTTCATTTTGATATGATGGATACTCCATACTCAGAGATTATGATTTTAAAAGACATGCTTCTATCCAGATCGCAAATATGGTTTACATCTTGCAAGTTCCTGACATGACTTTCATACTTCTCACTTCATCAATGTTAGAAACACTGCATTGTCGGTGATTCTAAGGAGGTGAAATGCTTCTTTTACATGTATTTTGATGACCCATCAAGCACCTTCAAAATAGAATAACATATTGAACTAAAGGAATGAAAGACTTTGACATCGTGAAGAATCATGATCCTTTTTAGAATAAAAAAGTGACCAAATATCAGGTACAACATGTATTGATAACTATATAGCAGCTCAATGTCGGAGTTTAGGAAAGGGTAGTGCAAAAGAGCATGCAACTCAAGGTAACTAGTGTGGCAAATAAATACAATTGCAATTAAAAAAAACTTTTAAATCCACGCGTACTAGGGAAGGGAAGTTGAAAGAACATTCAGAGAAGATAAAACCAATCATGACCCTTCTGCAAAGGATTTCTATTATCATGAAAAAATCCACTAATTTATGTGCACCAACAAAGGGAAGTAAAAAGGAGAACTCGGAGATTACGCGGCAGATTGTAACCAATTTAGGAATTGTTTTCATGTATAATTTAAAATAAAGTTTATTCACGCGTACCAGGGAAGGGGAGAAAAAGGAAATACTTCGCGATCATGCAAACCACAATAACCAATATGGGAAAGATTTTCACTTATAATCTAAAAACAACAACCAGTTATTCCCATTTATCAGATAAATTGATTGTAAAAAAATATCCAGAAATGCTGCAACCAACAGTAAACAATGTGGAAAGTATTCCTACCGCAATGAAAGAAATCCATACTAACCAAAAGAGTAGAGATCACAAGTCGTCTATAGAGAATAACCAAGAGAGCGTTTTTAGATGTACAGCAAATATTTATACAATTTTGAAACGAGGCTATGTTACAAGAACGAGGATCATTGACATTACAACAGATGTAGGGATTATTTCCATTCATAATGTAAAAATAACCTGTTATTCTCGTGTACCTAGGAAAGGGGATTGAAAAAGAATGTTCGGAGAATGTTCAACCTATTATAGGCCATGTGTTAAGAATTTCCAGCAAAATGTTAAAAAATATCTAGTACGGTTCTTTCAGGTTAGAAAAGTCCTCCCTTTCACTTCGTTTGATAGAGAGGGTACATACGAAAGGTAGGGTTGATTTCTTTACCGACAGATCCTGCATTTCTTTAGAGAAAGTCAGTGAGTCTTATGCTGATTCACATAGCTGTATGAGTTTTGACTTCGGATATCCTGAGTACGAAACTCCACGTTGTTTAAAAAAATTACCGCATTCGTCAACAGTAAATGAGGGACGTCAACTGTGTCAGCCATGGTCGCTGTTAATCTGAATGTTTAACCCTACCATCGAAACTTCAGATGACGTGCTTTTTGCGAGGCTGCGACCAGGTCGAGGCTAAAATCGCTAACCTGAAAGAACCGCATTCCTGCGTACTGTCTCCCTGAGAAACAACAGATGATACAAATTTCATGATTGTTCTATTACCCAGTTTAAATGTGATTTAAATAAATAGCGGTGATTTGTTTACAAGATCCGTTTGGGTACCCTATTGCTTACGTTTCTGAGTCTACCGGCATATCTACTTAATATTATACGTTTTATCATGATTTACTTGTAATGATTAGTAACATAATAACAGGGGTGATTATAAACTTAACAATGTATTTCGAATATTTCCCGGAAACCAGGTAAAGCAATTTAAAAAACTACAATATAAATTCCTACTCATTGTCTCCTTCTCTAGTACCACCTCAAAAGTGCACTTACCCTTGAGCGTCCTTTAAATACTATTTTAGCATTTGGATCATCATCCTATAACTGCATCTCTATACCATTGTTGGTAGCGACTATATTTTAAGTTAAGGTAACAATATCTGTAACAAACATGTCATCAAAATGGGAGGTATAGTCACATGTCATGATTCTCAGATTTTTAAATTTTAAATCAATGCAATGTCCATCAGTCGTATTTGCCCAACTCAAGTCACATCTTTTCAACTGCTCAAAGTCATTTACAACTGCTAAATGCAAGTTACCTAAGTCCTCTGTAAGTTCTCTTTGCTTAACATATATACGACTGTTCCATATTTTACTACTCGAATTTCACAATTTCGCATTATCAATGTTCAAGCTCCTTCTCTTCAGCTTCTTCCCTTTCACATTACCACTATCCAACGGATCTCTGTCCAAGTTACTCCTTTTACACTCCTAGTGTTTACATTATCAATGTTCAAGCTCCTTCTCTTCAGCTTCTT
>JAAAKL020004542.1:0-20775 GCA_010016065.2 Carybdea cf. marsupialis auct. non (Linnaeus, 1758) | reverse complement strand
ACGGGGAAAGTAGAAGAGAATAAAATTAGATCAAATCATTTGTATCAAAATGAAGAGATGATAAACAACATGAAAAAGCACGTAAGCCAACCCAGTGGGGCTGCATTCACGACCGACATCAATAAAATAGAATGTAATGGTTTGGTAACAATCTCGAGATCACAGATACAACTTTGATCATGCAGTTGGGATTTTAAAGTAATTCATAAAAGGATAGAGATTTATTTGCAATGCATCGTGTAAATTTTATTCCACACCATGCTTAATTCACAACAGAATCAGCTGAGCGGGCGGTGCTCAATAACAACAGAAGCAAAATTTTTCGCAGAGTGGGGTTGCTTTGAACTCAAACAGAATAGTGAGCCTAAGGTATTTTTGAAAAATTTAAAATATTAGGGTAATCTACGAATAAAAAGGAAACTTTTCTTACCACTTTAAAGAAAATCCACCAATGTTTACGATATTTTGCAACACTTCAAAGTTTTTATTCGTCGATTTCGTACGATTCCCTGGGCGCCTTTAGCTTTAAAGTGGTACCAAAATAATGCCCGTGATCTCCTCTTTCCAGCAGTACCATAGTTTTCTTTGTGTAAGTCCAGGCTCACTATTCGCCAGCACGAAAAGGAAGTCCATCGTTGGGTGCCGTGAAAAATCGGTTTCTCAAAACTCGTAAACACTCACACAAGACTACGAAAAGGGCAAAATATCTGAAGAACCGTAATAGTTATGCAGAAAAGCTTGGTACCACTTGAATCGATGGAAAATTTACTACAAAACATGCGATACAACTAGGTATTTATTTGCCGTATTAAAAAGTTACTGCCATTTGATTTTTCATCAACACCGTTTGCGGGTGAATTTCTAACTCTTCCAAAGCGTTTCGCTGCCATGCCGACCACCCTAATTTTATTGACATTCATAACTTCCATAAGACATACTTTAATGTAAATACTGTTGCCGTGTGTCTCTATAGGGCTTACTTGGTGATCATAATCAAGAACTAGTTAGACAATTTTGTAAACATTTTTAGATGCTAATTTTCACTCTTTAATCTAGATTGCTTTTTGCTTTAGTTTCTTGCTATTATACGTAAATAGGCCTATACAAATATCATCCTTTTAATAAGCTCTTTGGTTGTCATAACTATGATAATGCAATGTTACCCAAACATCATTGGAAAATCTGGTGTGTGTTGCAATTAGTGTACAAATGATGCATCTAGGATAAAGTAGGGTAAACAATGATTGTATGCAAAAGTTTTCTTTTGTCATTATCCAAATTTGTGTTTTATGATATATTCTGAACTATATTCAGAATGCATTCAAGGACAGAAAATAGAAAGTTTGTCTAATGAAAATGCACATCTTTGAAAGACCAATCGAAGAAGCATGGAAAACATGAAAATTGAAGCTGGGAATCTGGAGTTGTTTTGAGCCAGGATGGATTCGGGAAACTCGAGTGGCAAAGATGCATTGCAAGAGCTCCACATATACTTCTTAGAAAGCTGAAAATTTGCATGCACTGCCTTTGATGCCATACCACATACCCTTGCTGCCACCTCATGAGTTAACGGCATTGCTTTGTATCACAATATAACAAAATAGAGAAATTTGTTGTCATTATAAGTTTTGCTTTATATGTTTTACCTACCATTAGAAAGAGAAGGTCAAAATGGGACATGCCTGCAGAAGATGTAAACTATGGAAATGGTGGAATGGTTGACAGGTATGGTTAGGAATTTTTGTATTGCGAGGCCCATGTACATTAGATTGAAAGGATGAGCCAGACATGATTATCGATTCTTGACCAGCACAGTTTTGTTCAGGCTACTGATTTTTTTGCTGCCTGATACTCTTCAGATGATCTCCTTTGAAGGGAAGTTTAGTTTGCTAGATAGAGGCCCTTTCGTGCTCCATGGTAAGTAAAACATTTTTTTATTTTGATCATAATAATATACTAAGCTAGTTTCTTGAGGTAGTATGTGAAGTTTTATTTTCCCATAATACAGTCTAGATAAAGTAATTGCAATAAAAATTAGGTCAAAAGTCAAGTAACATAAAGCCAAAGTGCACTATTAGACAGTTGAAGTAAGTTTCTTCTTGTCGTTTGACCATTTCAGCATTTTGCAATGGTTTTAGGAAAGATATATTCCGTGGACTTTGTTGCCAGAGCAAGTTTTCCTGAAAACAGACTTTTTAAATAGAATAATCGGAAATTTTATGTCCTAAAAATTTAAGGACTAGAAATGGGTGAGTAATATAGGTTATGAGAAGAGACCAGAAGTAGTGGTAGCAAGTTGACAGTCACATAAATTTTTTATGGACATCCGAGAATTAAAGGAATGAGTGACTCCATTTACTTAAATTGGCAACAAAACAACAATTTGCTTGGGGAAAAGGGATGGGAAGGCACATTTCTTTGGTGTTGATGTGCCCCTGTCACCTTATTGCTAGGATATACTCCTACCTAGCTACTCCCCTCCCCTACACACCCCTTTTTACCAGTCTACTTGCATTAAACTATTTTTTCCCATACCAGTAGTTCATTTATGCACCAATGTACATATTTAATATTGTTTATGAGTTCTGAATCTCTCATAGCTCTTTTATGATATCGAGATGTTCTATTTACTTGTTTAATAGTGCTTTACTACTGTTCTTAACATGCAATAACAACATTAGTTTCATATTGCAAAATTTTTAATATTTTCTCAAACCAACATCTTACATATTTGTGGTATATGACTCTGTATCAATAACTGTGAGTTCCGAGTTTCTAGTTCCTTTGTAAGATTTCACTGAACTGTACAGAAAGTCATATCGTCTAATTGATTTTCTAACATTGTGCATAACTCATCCTTTTTGTTTATATTGGAATAAATATATGCTCCTGTCACCAAAAACTGGAAACTGATGTGCCATTAGTAATATATTCATGTTGGTTTTAGCACCATTAGTGGAAGTTAGTTGTTACCCATGTTCCATTTTTCTTTGGCTATGTTTGGTTTTAAAAGCCATTAATGTTAATAGACAGCATGACTCTGCTATAGGACAGCATTTGTTTCACCACCATGATTAAAGCATGAATGTATGCAGACTATCCTTTATTGTATTTCATTCAGGGCTATATATTTTTTTACTATTCATAGAGATTTTTGTATATCTTTCCAAGAAAAGACCTCTTTGGGGGTGCCCCAATTCTAATTTCTAATTTGTGTGCTTCACTGTTTCTGTGCAGATCAATTCACTTATCAATAATTATGTAGAGTACTGTTCACAATAAACTCCCTACATTGTTTTTTTACATTACAACAGAGAAAAGAAGTCCAGATTTTCTGATGGACCAGTAAGAGAGTCTGAACCCCCAGCTGATGCAGCCCAAAGGGCTAAAGAAAGAGCAGCTCAACTTGCAGCGAAGCTTGCAGCAGAAGGGAAAATAAATGTTGCCACACCACCTCCCCCACCACTTATGGTATGTTATAAGAATATTATATCCAGTAAAAGTTTCATGCATGTTTTTAAAGTTACAGGTCTGATGCATGCGTAATTGTATCATGCAAACATTAACTATTTCTTTGAAACTGCATTTTTAATTATTTAGAAGCATTTAAATTGCTGTAGCTTTTAGGGTGTTCAAAATCAGTCATGTTGATAAGTTTAAACTATGCTCCTGCTGACAGCAGACCTTACCCGTCAGTCAAGATGCCAGTGTTTGAAATTTCCTGGATTTTATCGAAGCTAATCTTGGTTTAGAGCTTAAGACTGTATTCATAAGGGTAACTGTGATTTGTTTGATGGATGTTTCTGCTATTGACACTTAAACAGGTTTCCCAAAACAATCAAATGCAATTAGGCATAGTAAGATAACTAAGCTTAATTTGATGTTTTATTGTGAAAAGAGATATGATGTTCTGAGCGCATCTATTTGCCCCTCTATGTTACCAAAATCCACATAAATGCACAAAAATGTAGCAAGGGTCTTGGCTGCATTAGTATAGACGTTTATACTGTTGTCTGGGAAGCATATTTCCAGTGCTATTTGAAAGAAAGAGAGGTGACAATTATCGGAGCCTCTCAAATATCTGTAATTGATAGACTTGCATTCCAAATTCCCAAAATCTACTCTTGTAACTCCATGATTTACTCCTGTTTTCTACTGATGAAGAGAAATGTGTTTTCATAAAACTTCCCTATACTGATGTTTACAAGCTAATGCCTGCAGGATCAGGGGTTATTTATTTCTTTGTAATAAGAAGATAGGCATGGTGCGAAGATACCAGCACGAAAGGTAGTGGTTTAGCTTTACACACATGAGTGTGCAAATTGGTCAGTCCTGTTCGATTCAAAGGTGTTTGTGTTCACCTGCTACCCTTACATCACCTTTTTTCAATCTTCAGCAGGCATCTTTAAAGTAACACAGTTTCATAAACTTGAGATTTTGAATATACTCAGTGTTTTCTTATTTATATTTGTATTTATACCGCTGCTTACTGTTTGTTGCAGAAAGAGTGGGTGCCATAAATGCTATGTATTAAGTGAATGATTTTGTGACCAACCATTATGTGCAGGTAGAGCTCACTATGCCATCAATAGTTTAGGATACTATGTAATTACTCTCACATTTAACCAAATTGTGGGCATCTTTGCAATGTGTCATTTGTCAAACAGTCAAAAATCTACTTTATGAATTTATCAAAAATATTAAGCTTGTGCACTGTAGTCAAGGTCTGTGTTTCAAAAGTAATTGACAGCAAGTAGAACTCTTAGTTAGCCTTATAGTATCAACAGTCAAAATCATTTCATTAAAATTGCAATAGTGGCCTTTGTGTCTTATCTAGTAATGGAAAATAAGGAACCAACTGCCATGTTCTACAGCAAAATTTTTGTGGATGCCTAGACGCTCTCTGATCATAGGAGTGGTCCAACCTTCCTTATGTTTCGCCCCACTGGGCCCCCAGATCACGGCATTATCATTCCTTTCCAGTTGCCAGATGTCATAAGTATTGACCAGCCATGTCTCGCTGCCCTACAGTAGTACGCTGCATACACATGCCTTATAGGTGTGACCTCTCTTGTGGAGCATCAGTTGCTTAGTACAGGGAGCAATATCTGAATTTCTTTCTTGCAGAATGGATGCAAGTGGTAACTGCATCTGCACACCCTCCTGCCTGTTCAATTACATCCCCTAGGTAGAAGAAGACTCCCTGTTTAGAATGAAACTGGTTGTAGTGGTAGGAGTGGGAGGTGGGTTTGGGTTGCTGCACTACCTGCACTTGAAGTTTAGCACTGAGGACAAGGAAACATTAGCAGATGCTATAGGGGAAGGTGGCTATGTGACTTGCCATTTCTGTGTCAGTGTCTTTCAGTCAACTCTTAGGGAGTATCAGCCATGACCACCAAGTCATCAGCATAATGTAACTCCCAGCTTTTAAATATTCAGCCAGTGGTCTAACTTGCTAAGTAGTATGACCGTGTGTGCTAGGTTTGGCCTATACACCACCCTACCTTGCACAATGCTGGCCAGATTATCAAGGCTACTGAAGCCATTACAATCACATACAGCACAATGTTGTAGATATCTTACTTTCTTATGTTGTCGGGATAGCTATTAGTGTAAGATTTGTTGTAACAATCTTTTTTTTAACTTTTGGTTAGGCAACACCAATTGGCACACCAGCAGATCAGTTTAAACCAAGAGCCTTACCACCACCGGTCCCCATGCAGATAAATAATACACAATGGAAACCAGAGGTTAAGAAATTAGATACTGGTGGGTACATAGCAGAACTGGAAATTAATGATTTGCCATCAAGGTAGGTAGTTTGCTGGCTCAAGTATATAGGTAACAAGTTGTTGAGATTGCAATCAAGTTTGATTTAGGTTCTAACATATATATACCAATACTCATAGATTCTATTCTGCAAGTACACACTTTAGGGTAAGACATATTTTGTTGTGGCAAGAGCCTTCATAATTATTATGTACTTTGATGAAGCAGTTTGCTTCACTTACAAGGTAAATGGTCACATATGCCCATAGACTTTTTGTTTTTGATGTAAATTTTCTTACGGTTATCATTGTCCTTTCTCACAATTCAACCCAGGTGCTGTGTTTTGATGTTGCCACTCTGTTGTATTTTTATTCTTGTCTCAGCTTCAATATTCAGTAGAGCTCCCAAAAGGGAAACAACGCATTATAGGTAAGCCATATCTCATAATTCCACTCACAGCTGGAAGCTGACATGAAAGGAGCCCCCTCACCCCCCTCACCCCCCAAAAGGAGGAGGTTACAGATCAACACTCTTAGCAATAACAGATGCCAATTATGAAGAGGTTCCATAGCAGTGCTGTCTGAGAATTTATCCTTCAACATTTTGTAGTTCCCATTATTACCTATCATGAAGAGGCAACAATGATGACTCCTGATTTTTAAAGAATCGTGATTAGAGTTATAAATTTAGAGCCCCCCTTTATAGTTGCTAACCACAAAGAAGCTCTCATTACAATCACTTTTAGAAAGGAAGCTTCGGAAGTTTATTCACTTTCAGTATTGATGACATCATTGAAATCTGTCCCATCTAAACTTATTGTTACATTTTACGTCCAGGAATGTGCAATGGTATGGGATAAAATCTGAATGATTGATCCTTGGAAGCATATTCAGTATTTTTACATATCATGTTGAAATGTGTCGTTCAACCATTGGTAACAGGTCTCTGAAATGTATTATACAAGTAAGTTATGGGTCAGATATCGTAAATTTAACTCTAATATGTGAAACTGTTTTCCTGTTGCTTCACTGAACTCAGTCTTGATGAGACGTCACAATTTTCTTCTGTCATGAATAGGGTGGTCTTGACGAAAGGAGCCCTTCAAGAACAGGTATGGTTTTGATTGCAAGGAATAGTTATCAGTATCACTGGCACTTATGCCATTGTACAAGTGTGAGCTCATGTAAGGAAACTTTTTTTCAGCAAAGTCAACAATGTTAACCAATGGTCAAAGTGAAGAGCTATTCACATAGTGTATCCTGTACCTTAATGCAGTAGTTTTCAGCCTGGGGAACCTGCACTCCAGTGGGTTTCTTAGGGGTATGTTAAGAATTTAGGCATGTAGAGAAAAATGAAGCTTCTTTCCAGTTACCTAGAGTAGCATAAAGTACAAACAGAAATGTATGGACACAGGCTTGAATACACAGGCTTGGTTTCTTGAACTGTGTTTAGAGCCACACTCATTTTGCATTGTGGATGCCCTACTTGAGGTAGATTTTGTTAAGTTGATTTTGTTAAGGTTATGGGGTTTGAAAGAGGTTGAGAAGCAGTGCCTTATATAGCACTGGCATGTTCGTGTCTGAAAGCCTACCAGGACAATAATTTACCTTGGTTTCCCTGGTAAACACCATTGTGTCAGCCGAGATCAGGTGTGCAATTAGAACTCATTTGCCTATAGTAATTACATAGTTTCTCCAAATAATTATCATTCCTCTTATGCACTATCTCTAACTTGGAAAAGTAGTGGATAGACACTTAAAGATCAATGTGGGAAATTTTTCTATGTAACGTTGACTGGTTAAGTGGCCAGAGCCTGAGCCAGAGCCAGCTTTACTTCATGTCAGGATGTTTTTATGTTCATCTTAAACGTATTCAGTACAGGCCAATTCTGGATGGCTAATGTAGGGGGACGTATCCTCGTCGAAAATTGCATCAGCTACAGATTCAGAAATTAGAAAGAATTCTTTAAGATGTGAAAACTTCAATGACATCAGCATATTTTTCAGCAACATTTACAATCATTGTAGAAGACGTGCTTGTATCCTCCAAATGCATATTTTGAGGTCAATGAAGTTCTGTTTTGTTTGTTGAAAAGCTGTCACTATACCAAGTTTTATATTGTGCAGACTATGTAACTTTGATATTCTTTGTAGTTCTGTGTTTCTCCTTAAATATAAAATAACACTTTTAAAAAAATTCACTTTCTTAAAGAGACAAAATGCACCAAAAATCTTGAAATCTTATATTTCCAAATATTTACTCAGCCTTTAAATTCAAACTTGGTGAAGATCCAACTGTTTGCTTGAAGGAAGAGATTAAACCCAGCCATTATTTGTAATGGATAAAAGTAAATTAGGAAACTGAATTGTTTTTGTAGACAATCCATTGGGCTACATTTGACTTATTTAGACCCATTGCATGGTAGTGCTGTTGATATGATTCTTGTCTAAACTGTGCTGTACCACGAAGAGGTGATTGGCATTGCATTATGAAATAGAATTGTAGATTGGTTGCTCTCACTGCCCTTTTTTTCTGATTCCTCTAAGTATCTGCTTGTAAGTTAGTCAATGTTATTCATTTCTGCATTCATCCTACTTGATTAATCGATTGATACTCTGGTTGATTAATTGATAGATTTCTTAAAACGGTTAAGCATACATGATTAGAGCCAAAAGAGACCAGCGTTGCCCATGTGAAAATTAAGTTACATCTGTGCAACCTAGTCTTAATTTACTCTTCCAATATAGTATAGTAAGACCATTTTCAGCAATATCTTTGAACTGTGCCTTTCATTGCCACCACTACATTGATATTCGACATTTAGTGTGATAATCCATTTTGTAGATTAACCAACAGTGTGGTGCTGCTGTTTCCACTAAAGGAAAATTCATGACACCGGAAGAAAAATCAAGGGCAAAGTTGTCGGCAGATGGGTGAGGGTAGAATTGTTTTTTACATTTTGTGTTTGATAATTGGTAAAGTAAAACAATTTTCTGTTAATGACGAAGACTTGTCCTCTTGTAAAGATGCAACAAAATTAAAGGTATGTGTCAATCCATGGATAGTGTCATTGGGAAAAGATCTATGAAAATAAATTTTTGTCAAAAGGATATCAGGAAATTCTAAAGAAGAGAATACATACTAAAGCAAAACTACTGTGCTCCTTCACAATAGATGTACTGCCCTGGAGAGAGGAATGTTAAACTAGAAAAACTTACAGATAAAATGACCATCTAAATTGGATTCAAAATAAATTGCCACAGTAGTGTCTGGATTTTGCAGGTTTGTTCCAAAGTAGTTTAATTAGATGGATTTCAATACTTGCTATCCAGGTTTTACGTGACACTTCCCCATCTCGGGTTTGGACGTTTTATGTTGTCGCATAATCCCCCCTTGATGTAGCCCTGTCTATTTGGTCTGTTTCACTCAACCATCAGGCTTTACTTTCCTGCTTTACTGTCCCCTGCAAAATCTACTTTTCCCACCTATTGGTCTATCCTATATCTCATGTGTGTCCAGCCAACCTAAAAATAATAGGTGGATTTCCATCTATTTACTCCCAAAAGGGCGTGGTTATGTCGTGGCTTGACCATTCAAGTCGACACCCCATTTTTCTCTTCGGACTTGGGCGAATTAATAGTTTGATCTTAGAGACAAGTGGGGAGCGGGGGAGATTTGTCTCATTTTGACGTAGAGAATCCATCGTCTAGCCCGGTCGTTGCTCCTGATCCTGTTTAAGCAAACTTTGGTCACAGTGAGTGAATATTTGGAAGCCTAGTGATTAACCATAAATGAACTTTCTTTAAAACTGTCTCAGCACATCAAAGAGGCTGATCATTCCATTGCCTTTAATATTCTAATCTTTAATATTTTGTATATTTGCTGAGTTGTAAAATCTTTCATATGTTATGTAGAATATGCTATTTTTATAGCCATATCTCTAGTATGGTGCCTTGATGCTTTTGGATGTTTTCCATTTCCACGCTTCTGATTGTTATTTCACTTTAATTCATGTTTGTTTTAAACAACTATCTTTACGTGTGTATTTTCATGTGGAAACAAAAGAGTAAGTAAATAAAGGTAAATAAATAAAATAAATAAATAAAAAAAAACAACAAAAAAAACCGGTGAATAAAAAGTAGATAACGTAGATTTGTTAATTACGGTGTAGTTTTTCGCACATCTTTTACAGAGAGCAACCCTTGTATCTCAGGATTCAAGCACCCATCGCAGCAAAAGTAGAAGGTATGCAACACTCGTAATACAATACTGTATCCATATATTTACTGTGTATCATACTTTCGCACAAAATAGAGTCAGATATTAGTCGTACATTTCTATGTAAGCATAGCGTGTATCAGCATGTTGAGGCTCGGATCTTTCAAAGAATTAAGCTTACTTCAAAGCACGTTCCAGCATCGGAACAAAGTTGAAATCGGAAAAATGACGCCCATCTGCGAATTGAGTTTTAATAGAAAGGTTAGAAAATGGACACTAACCTCTGCTAGACAACATCTGCATTCTTTGGGACCATTAAACTGCCCTTAGCCTTGCTGAATACAGTAGTGAGATGGTTTATTCAAAATCGTGCTATAACTTCGGTAACATTTTCAAGTATATTTTGAGCCTTAAACTTGTAATTTCTTAAGTATATTGAGGCTCATCCAAATTTTTGGGATGTTTATTAAAATAAGGGTATTCCAGTACGAGGAATTTTCAACTTGGTGCCTATATTGATCAGTTAGAAGGTGACTGTTATTCCAGAAAGTAAAGGGAAGCTCATTAAATTTACTTGAAAGGGTCGACTTTTTCAATTGATCAGTGACACATTGTAATGTACTGTGTTGCTGTAAAGAATGCCACGGTCAAATATATCAAGAAATTCTAACGTCACATGTAGAAGGTCATGGGACGAAGGAATGGGACGTTTTCTGTCGCCAGTAAAGACTGCGTACGACAGAGGCATTGTGTATCTGGACACTTACCTATCATTTTTGGGATCGTTTGATACCATTTCTGGTGCTTTCTGTGACCCCCTGATACCCCATTCGCCAAAGATGTTTCACTGTACAAGAAGATCATAATAAACGCAATTATGAGGTTAATGTTTTCGTTCTTGTATCATGTTTATTAAGAACTGAATGTATTGTAATAATAAAATGTTGTAAATATTGTAATATAATAAAGTATTGGTAGTTGCATTTACTTACAATTTTGGTATTCCTGCTGCATCTTTCTCTCCACCACCACCCACCCCCACCCCCCAAAAAGGGAACACTGTCTGATACGAAAGTAGGCATCGACAAAATTAATACGCAACACACAAAGCCTCCCCATTTTAATAACCCTTTGTACGATAAGAAAAACGCCACCAAGCAAGAATAATCTTCTTTTCACAATTTAATAACGGTGTCATATTAGACACACACACTGTTATAGTGTCAGATTTTGGTTTCGAATCTTTTGTAGTGGCTCTTCACAAAATTCAAGACATTATAAAGAATTATGACAAGAGACCAGGAATGGCAGGAGCTAATGCACCACTAAGTGTACTCCTCGGAGAGGGTAGCCACCCACCGGGTGGGGTAAGTTGTGCCACCATTATTGATAGCTATGCGAACTTTCAGTTAGAAGTTTGGAAACGGTTGATTGTTTTTATACTATTTATCTTCCATTCACATGTTTTGTTTGAGTTTAGTCTTTACTATCATTAAGCCCACGTTTCCCCGCTTACCTATCAAGCATGCCAATTCAGTTTAAAGCTATTGAGTGTGCCTGGCACGTCCTTCACAAAAGACTGCGGGTTTTGTCGAACTTCTTGTATGTCGAACCAGTTGCTCCAAATTTTCCGACTCGTTCCCTTTATATATCATAAGAATCATGGCCTCATGTTGTTCACTAGGTTAGTTATTCTTTATATTGTAATCCGTTTTTTTCTTACTATGCAGTGTGATAGGAAACCAGACATATGTGTAGGGAATGGGGGATATCTTCTTCACTCATGGATGTTTCGACTAACTACAAGACTATTTTCTGTGGCCATTGAATTAGACTTCTATTCTGATTGGGGGATCTTGGTTAAAATGGGTGTGATGGAAGGGCGGGCTTCATACTCAAGTGTTTCAACGCAGTTTTAAATGTGATTTATGTACCAAAACTAGCATAACACTTTCTCATTTGCACCTGTTGGGTTCGAATTTTCTTCATTGTGTTCTTACCGTGCCCCTCTTATGAGTGATATGCAAGAAATGAAGTAACCCGAGCGCGTGATTCGATTAACAACTACTTGGGTAGCAGTTTTCCATCGTTGACATTTTGCAGATCTTCTGTACAACGATTGTACAGTGAAGCGTAATCATTATAATTTATGTAATTTATGTTAATGCATTATTATTTTAGATGCACTTCGTTCAGGATAAGGTTTTCGTTGGATTAGAACATGCAGCTTCAGAATTCAACGTCAAGAGCAAAATAGAAGGACCAGGGGTAAGTAAATCAAAGATTTAACTATACGACTGTAAGCTAGAAATAATTGTTTCGTGTTAGGTTTGTTGGGTAGTGGGTGGGTATGGGCGTGCCTTGTTGTTATTTTCGGTAGAAGGTAAAGAATTAACGGTGGACGTATCCCCGAAGGACAGTCCTATAGTTAAAATAAGGGCGAATATAGTGAGACGTAAATATTACGTTTTCACAGGGATTTTGTAGAGATTGAATAGAAACCGTGAAATCGAGTAATTAGTCCTAACCTTGTACATTTTCAAATACAAGATTATTCTACCATCTTCAGTAACTTCGTTTCGTTTAAAATTGGATAAAATTATCGCAAACTGCAGTTAAGTAGCCCTACGTAATTTCTGATCCTTTATTTGGTGAAATTAAATCATTGTATAAATAGCATCCTCGTATTATGAGATGGGCACAAACTTAATATGGGCTAATACCCCGGTATTGGTGAGGGTTTTGTCATATCGCAGGGTCATCTGCTGTTCTCTTTTATGAAGATTACTGCTACTGTTTAGTTAAGGGCGCATAGAGGGAGTATGTGTATAATTGACTACCAAAAACAATTTAAAAAGAATTAAACAAAAGCAGCAAAAATATACTTACGCAGAGGCATGCATGTTTCATGTGGGAAATTAAGATGACCTAATATTCATTATTAGATTTATTCTCATAGATGGGTCATTGGTTCAGTCTGCAGCTTTGAGTGTAGACGTTTCAAGGTTCAAATCCCACTCCGGAAGATTTGAAAATTTATCTGTTTCATCTATTTGTAAAATGAGCCATCAAGCTGACCGCCAACCCAGCTGGTCATACTTGCCAGTTCGGCAAATTAGAACCAGTTCATACTGGGGTCAAATTGTGGAAATACAAGAAAGAAGAATGGCGCCTTTCCGTGTATTCGGGCAGAAGCCATTTAAAAAGGGAGCCCCCAGCTTGCCCTCGACTGTGGTCGAACAATTTGGTTGATTGAGTACGTTGCCTCCCCTCCTCATTTGTTACAAAACTATCCCGCAGATAATTACAATTTAGTTATTGAATTTTACGTTGTAAGTATATGCACCATATGAAAGTTGCTTCGGTCCGGCATAACTGATTACCAACCAAACATTTGGCAACAGTTGGCAATGAATAGAAATATAAACATTAAGAGCCCGGTCCGAGATTTTATCCCGGATTTCATTGATATTAGAAACGCCTGGCCCCCTTTTCGGTTACCGCGCAGAGTTCGACCATAGGCTGTTTATTCGAGGTACTGGTACCAAGAGTTGTTCTGGCATGGGAATTGAAAATTCCTATATTCCAGGGGCCTTTTCCCATTACTTTTAACTTTCTTATGCTTCCTTCAAGTATTTTACACTGGAAATTCTGTAAACCTTTCCACGTAAACTCTCTGCTCTTTTTGTCTAACTTGTAATGACTGGGTTCGGTTTGACAATAGCTTTGGCGTGTCATTCGATTGTAAACGAACTATTAGTTTGTTTCATGGGATGTCTGGAGGTCTGGAGAGCATTAAACAGTTACGTCAAAAACAGCAACGACTCTTTAAATCTTAGCTGATGTAGTAACCGTCAGAGATTAGTTTGTAGTGTCAGAGTCTTTCAGCAAAATTAGTCAAGAAGACTGTATCAATCTAGTGTCCTAATTAGTTGAACTTATCACCTCTTTTTCTTGTTGATCCAGGGATCTTATCTTCAACATATCATTTCACAAACTGGTGCCAAGGTATGTCGCTTACTTGTTTTTACTACGTTTTTGCTCATCTAATGTAAACCATGCTACTTTTTTTCAACTTTGTTATCATTATTATTTTTTTTTAATGGTTTGTTTCGTTTTTCTTACTATGTTGACTATGTTTGTACTGTTGTTGTACTAGTTCCACTCCTCTAAGATCTTGCTGTCCCTGTCGTAATGGGTGAAAACAGTGAGAATGGTATGTACAATGTTGAAGCTGATTTCTCTGTAAAGTAACAGAATGAATAAATGGCATTGAAGTTTAAAAAAAATCATCATCACCATCACCACCACCATCATCGTGAACGTCATTATCATCGTCATTAACATCGTCATTAACATCGTCATGATAATAATAATAATCATCATAATCATCATCATCATTAGCATAGTTATCATCGTCATCCTCATCATCTTCATCATTTCCATAGTCATCATCATCGTCATTATAATCATCAACGTCATTTCGCCATAGCCAACATTATTATCGCCAGTCTCCATAATCATCATCATCATCATCATCATCATCATCATCACCATTATCATCTGTGTCATCATCGTTGTCATCATCATCCTTTAGCAGTCACTGGAATACTTGTATCATCTGTTCTTGTTTCTCTATCTTCGCACTCTTTTTTCTTCGTGTTAGCATGTGTGATTTCCTGATTAGTTATGAATAGTAACGTTGTATAATGACTCTGATTCTCCGATATTTATTTTGCTATCCCGTTTTCGTTGCGTGTAGGTGTATCTTCGTGGAAAAGGATCAGGTTATGTGGAACCAACCTCGGGAAAGGAATCTTTTGAATCACTCTATATTTACATCAAGTGAGTAACACCCATTATGCGTCAACCTGAGAAATGGGTATCACTTGAAGAGATTTGTTGTTGTTTGTACTTACTGTATCTAAATACTTACGTATTTGTGTAATTTCATTTCATAGGAGCCAGGAATGTTCGCTTGTACTACATTTCATTTTGCTCCAAATTGATAAACGTCAATTGATGAATATGCCATTAAGTCCTCTCATTGTCATTCACAAGCATTCCAATTTCTTACGTCATCATAGTATGCTATCCCCAGACCTCCGAAAAAATTGTCACGAAGTGCGTGGGTTCAGTTGTGCATTAGGAAGACTGAGAGGCATTTCTTGTAGATTTTAGTGTGCTTTTCGAAAGCCATGGCATAAATTTGACCATATTCTGAAGTATTTATGTTTGTATGAGTTTCAAATTGAACAATTGGAATCTTGTTGACACTCAAAATTGAGATTTCATTGGATTATATTGAATGCAGAATTGAGTCTTATTTCATGTGACAGCTTTGCTTTTTGTACATCAAAGTTCAAAGTAACTGCAAGTCACCGATATTGTACGTTGTATCAGTCACGCAGGATAAGGTCTTTCATCTGATCATCCCACAACATGCTAGTTTATTTAAGTCGACTGAATATCTGGAGTACCATCACCTATATGAAATGTGTTCTGTTTGTCAGTGACGTATATCTCCCAACGTACAATTTACTTGAACATCTGGGGTAGTTTGTTTTAGGACGGGAGAGTCTTCGTAATTGCTTGTATATGTTGTGGGCTTTAGAGCATCAATGATTTTTTACTTCGGTCGACATGCATCCTTCACTTTAGTGCAATAATTATTCGTTTCGTTATGTTACATGAGATTCAGGCAGATGCTAATGTATGCACCTCTTTTGTTTGGTAGTCATGCTCACCGTGATGGGTTAGAAGAAGCCAAGAAATTGTGTCGAAGTTTAATAGAAAAGGTAAGTCAAAGTGATGACTTAAAAGATAAGTTACAGCC
This sequence comes from Carybdea cf. marsupialis auct. non (Linnaeus, 1758), assembly GCA_010016065.2. Classification (NCBI taxonomy): domain Eukaryota; kingdom Metazoa; phylum Cnidaria; class Cubozoa; order Carybdeida; family Carybdeidae; genus Carybdea; species Carybdea cf. marsupialis auct. non (Linnaeus, 1758). The sequence continues at coordinate 4,952 of JAAAKL020004542.1, read as the reverse complement.
GTATGAGGTGCTCAGATTGAGGGCTAGAATCTAATATGACAAATTGAAAAAATGAAGTATGTCTTTACGGGTTCACCACAGCTCAGTTGATGGAGATAGTGATAGCATTCCTCGTTCCTCTACCAATTTTACAAAGGGAAGTAGAAAGTTGCTAGACAAAGTTCTTCGTTTTGTGAATCTTACCCTTGTTTTTATGTAACAGTAAATGTAAGCAGTGAACAATTTCCTGTAATTGTTTAACCTTAACAGCACTACAATCCTTTATATAGCCTCCGTCCTTGAATACGATTTCCCAAAGAATAAGCTCCCATATGAAATTTCCTTGTGTTGACAAGCGTTCATCTTTTGGCGTAATTGAATATTTGATGGCGAATGAAGTTCCTGTCCTCGTCCGCATCGCCCTTGTTGCAATAGTAGGGTGAAAGCGCGCCTAATAGTTACGGACTACATTGTAGTTTTAGCATATGGAGGATGATTATACGAGTTTGTTTGATTAGATACTGCTTTAGAACTTTTGCTTTAATGTTGAAGGGAGGTCGTGACAGCGTCGCTTCAGAATCGTTGTCACTGGTAGCCAGAATCACGTGAACTGTTTTAATCCTACGTGAGCTCCTTGATCTTCAGAGTTAATATTCATCCGATTGCCTCATATAACAGAGCAATTTTCTATTTACTTTGTTGATAAAATGTTCCCCTCATTGATGATAGTTTTGGTGTTTCAGAATTGTAAGGATGGTGATAAATTAATACCTCCAATAACACTTAATAGATAAGCTGTTTATATTGTCATTTTAGACTCAGAATGATTACTCCATTTGGGAACAGGCACGAAGGAACCCACCACCGGTAGGGCAAGGTAAGAGGAAGATAACCGATTTTCATAAACATTTGTTTGAAAATGACAGAGTATTGAGAGTATAAGGACCAGTGTTTTCAGATTTGGCGACAAATGACAAATTGGGCGACAGATCACTGATTGCGTGGCAAATTGCCAATCGGGCTGTCATTGAATCAAAGATCGAGTCAAAAATTTATTTCTATTGACGTGGCACGTTCCCTGTGATCAAGGAGAAAATCTAAGCCTTAAGCAGTGGTTAGGTCGTTGAACTCAATACCAACTATTCGGTTGGGGGGTCAAATCCAGTTTGGGTCGTTAGACTCACGAACTGCGAGGGGTGTGGCTTCCATTGCCCATCATAGTGACCACGGCGATGTACTCGTACTCTGCACTCAAGTATGTATGATTTACGTAGAAAGGGAGGGAGTCCACGACGTACTTATGAGGTCTGCGGTACGTGTTTCACGCCTAGAAAATAAGCCTTAAATGGCATTTAACTATAGCAAACGTTGCTTGGGATGGACACCTAAATCGTTAAAATTTCGTAGTTCTAAGCAGTTGTCAGCAATAGGGAAGACATAGACGTTTTAATGTACTGTTCCTTCTGAAGCAATGTCACTACTTTTTCACACTGGAAAGGAAAGACATAAATAACACTCTTGTGTTATCATACAGTCGATTAATGATGAGCTACTTTATTTATTGCACTTGAAGACAAATGCTTCTTTGTTTTTGCTATTTTTATGTACCTGAAATACGTCGATGAAATTGGAAGTAAGCAGCAACAATCTGGCTAGATATTTTGATAGGAACTTGATAGACTTAGTAATGTGAAATTAAGGTAACTTGAAACTGAGTTAAAAGGAGAACATTGTATCAATTGTCGGCATAGAAAAGTTTGTTCCCTCCCCCCCCGGGGGGTCAATCGTGATAGGCGCTAGAGCATTATATATTTGTGGGGTTTATCGAGAGGGGGTTTTATGAGAATTTCCTACTACTTCAATTAGAATCACTTATTTCTTTAGCCAAACTGAGAAGCGGCATTAGCCTTATTAGCAGAGTTTGCTCAATTTCATGCTGTTTAACTTTAAGCAACGATTTCGAATGGTACAGCTCATCTTGGTATGTGCATGAAGGCCCTGTTAAGAGATATTAGTTGTTCTTTATTCCTTTATTCTAATAGATTGATTGCATTATTATTATTATTAGTTTCCTTCCTTCGACACGAAGATCGATTTTTCATTCCCTACTGCAATGAGAAGGTGAGGTAGTCGTTGGTTGGGTTTGCATTATGACTTTGCCCATCTATTCTGAGCTAATACAGAATGCTGTCTTAATTTGTCTTCATAGCATATTGGATGAACACAGCTGCGTATCCTGGCCAAACAAATTTGTATCGGCAACCGCTCGGGTATCCAAATGTCACACAAAGTTACACAGGGGATGGAAGCATTGCAAATGCTAATCAGGTATGGCAATTTTTGATTAATTCTCATTTTGAGTCGTTGTATTAGTTGTAAGTTTCGGAGACAATTTGGCAAGTAATCCTGGTATAATGCTGTTGATGCAAGTATTACAAAAATCGAATCAAATTGTTCAACTGCAGTCGAGAGCGACCTGAAAGCTCCCTATTACTACCAGTACAATTACCACTTGTGCTAGTACCAACTGACTTTACCACCTTATTGGTACCACCTGGACCAGCACCACCGTGATATTTACTTACTATTCATACAGTTACCACCAGGAATGTTGTTTTAAGGATACGTACCAAGATGAGAAAGTGCCTAGTTTCTGTGAGCTAATTTTGATGAAAATGTTCAAGGTACGATGTGGAAAGCAAATCTTCGTACATGGCGAAGAGAAAACGGTAAAACCTGGAGAGAAGATAGAAGTATTTAAATTGAAGCCAAATACAAACAAGGACATGCATCTCGTACTCTCACCAAGGGTGGGAAGGCTGCAGAAATAAGGGTTGACAGATAGGCCATGAAATGGTGTGGGCTTTTCCCCGATGCTTGAGTAGCTATAATGGTTTGTAGAGGAGTCACCACAGTGTACTAAAGCACTGCACTCAAAAATCTCAGGGAGGCATACTTATTTGGTGACTGTAAATGTGGTTGCCAACTCGTACTTATTCGCATGGATCCCAGGTAGGTGACGCTCTACCGCTGAAAGGTATCTTTGGCCTCAGAGGGTCCATTGCCTTCTTGTTTTAGAAGCTGTACGTTGAGGTTATAAAAAAATAATGAAGCTTGCACCATAGAGGGTTAATAACAATTTAACATCAGCCTTTGATTTTATCAAGGCAATAAAACAAACAGGAAGAGAGACCCAAAACAGGGCCATCCTTATGAGAAAGCAAGTAGAGAAAAACTGCCATCCTCTAGTATGACCCAAGTTACAAATTCTCATTGGCTGCTGAACCCTGAACCCTGAGAGTGATGTTGATGGTCCAATTGGCAAATGTATCATTCTTGGAGGTATCATACGAAGCATGAGAGAAAAATTGAAACATAAACTCTGAAAAACAAGCACACTTCCATGCCTCTTAATTCCATTGCATTCTGTTGTTATTTTCAGCCACAAAGATACACGAATCCACCTCCTACCGGACCCCGATGTAAGTATGCTTCGTCATAGGTTTATTTCTTGAGATAAAAATGGAGTTTTTCTGTTGAGTGCTGTAACTTTAACAATTATTGGGAGTGTTTCCGATAGTTATTTATCTAATAAAAGTATCTGATGTTGAATGTTAAAATTAATATCTGCTTGGTAGTTTGGACAATAATTTATGCGAGCTGGAATGATCGTTGTTGCAACCATCGATTCAAAGAAAGTTTATTTCTTAAAGTTGCATTTCACACATCAGCGTTGTTAAAAGGGGCGGGTGCTTACCAAAATGTACTTGGAATTGTCCCCCGTCCCCGTAGAGAACATATGGAGGGTAGTACCCTTAATTGTAAGACGTTGGATTTTATTTTCAATTCAAAAACTCCAGGTTTGATTGTGAATAACTTAAAACAACTTTTCACTCGATGAACAGAGCTTTCACTAAACTTCTAGACTATTTTAATTGGATTGATTCGTGTTTTACCACAGTTATTATCATAGTTGACTATACAAGTCACACGATATTTTTAGGAGCATGTATTTTTGCCAAGGAAGGAATTACGTAGGAGAGTATGATAGAGGAGAACGTCATCTGAACATGTCCCTAATTGACAATCCCCTAGTGGACAACCCCGGCACTTATCGGATATAAACTTCCTAGAAGGACAGTTCTTGAATGAACTCTGCCCCACCCCTCCACCATCCAATTTATCAACGCAGTTGCTAAGTTACCATGAAACATTTTCTCTATTATTGTTTGTTATCATACCCGTTATTCTTTTTTATACGTATTTATTACTTGTCATCATAACATTAGGTACTTTCGAACTTGCCTTTGGCTAGTCTTTCCTTTGACACAAACCCTTTCCGTCTTTCCTTCACTGCTTTGAACGTAGGGCGAGTTCCTTAACCCTATGCTTGGACTGACGCTGGACGTGTTTAAGTCACGTGTCGCTAGCTGTATGTCTCGTGCAAACACATTTAATTGGCGACATCATGTTACCTTGTTGCTATTTTATTAACAGATGGTATTCCTCCACCTGGTTTTGTACCTCCAGGAGCCGATATGGCAGCGCCACAAGGTCAGTGTCTTTTTTGTTGCCGTGACAAAAATGTCTATTAAGTATTGTTTGACTGGACATCAACATTTGGTATCAGTGCAGCACAGGGTGTCAATACTGGACCATAGCTGTAAATTTCTCTTAAAATGTTTTTATTAAGAAAGGCTTTTAATCGATAAGGGTTTTTAAACATTTTTAAACTTTTACAATTATATAGACTTTTTAAGGCATTTCATTCATTTTAAACTTTTAACGGTAACATTTGTTGATTTAAACCCTTTGGTGGTAAATAGATACACCGGGAGACCAGTGGAAAGCGCATAGAATACTTAAGTAAATATGGCGGTATACAAAATGATGATGATGATGATTATTATTATTATTATTATTATTACTATTATTTTATTATTATTGTTATTATTGTTTGTTATTTTGTTATC
>JAAAKL020004541.1:0-20776 GCA_010016065.2 Carybdea cf. marsupialis auct. non (Linnaeus, 1758) | reverse complement strand
AGTATCCAAGGGCATGCCAGTGGTAACCCAAAAATTACAAAGACCAATGTAGTGATCTTCGTCAACATTGCAGGACTTCAGAACTGGTAACGTATGATTATGGCTGAAGGAGATGGTCAAAGAGGTCCTATTTGGCTTCCTATGATTATCGGAGATATTTCATATTTAAAATCTGTTCGATGGCAAAACAAAGCAGTAAACCTTTTTTTTCAAAACTACCAGGGAAAAAAATCCAAAACATTGAATCATTTTGTTAATTGCTTAAACGGGCTCAAAGGATGAACAAATATTTTTAAAGCCGAGCTCTTTTCGACGTAATCATCTCGTTTAGCTATTTATTGGCGGGTGGAAGGTGCATCTGAACAGTTGTGGGAGCCTCGTAAACAGAAGCTCCTCATGAGTAGTTAAAACTACCGTAAATAAACTGTAAAACCACAAAACAGGCTAACTTCTAGGGGATAACTAGGGCGTACCAAGAAAGCCCTTCACTTGGGATGACCTGGTTTCATGCGATAGGCGAAGCTCCTTCGCTCAATCGTACTGCTTCTAGGTTTGTTTGTAGTCATCTGATAAGAAAAGATGCTATGTCCAACCCTTGCCAAAAGGCCGAGAAGCGAATCTGAACCATTTTGGTGCACCTACAAGCCAAGGATAGGGCATAGGCCTGGTCAAGATCTTGACTGGATAGTGCATACTCTGCAGACTGGACATTCATGACCGTCATGAGGAGGAGGGGATCGGGAGAAGTAACTAGTCCAAGGAGCTGTTTTGAAAGGGACCGTAAGAGTTGACGACCCAGCGATAGTCTGGAGAATAGATATCGAGTACGAGTCTCCAAGCGCTTTTTATACCACCTCTTTGACTTCTATCGCTGTTTCCAGCGTGGTGCCGTCGCTGGCTCTTTACGGCCCAACCCACAATTTTTACAGCTTCCATGACGCACGAATCTTCCTCTACCCAAAGAATAATTCAACGCAAAGCTGACATTTGAGATAAATTAGAATACATCTCTTTTCTACACTTGGCAAAGCTCATATGTTGTCTTGTCTTTGAAAGCAATTGAGCGTACTAATTGGATTTCTTTCGACTTTCAACTGGCTTTGAAGGACTCAGTCAAGATTGATGTTGCCCACAAGCATTGCCTTTTGTGCAACTTCCTGAGACCCCTAGATAACGATTGTTGTTGTCTTGACAACTAAGAAGAATTTAAATGCCCCTTTCTTTAAAACGCGAAGCACAGAGGGTGGTGCATTCGAGTTTTCTAAGCCCTGTGATTCAACACGAAATCAGAAAGAGTCGATTCGTGATTTTGTTGCGTTAACACCAGAGTGCTAAATCTTTCTAAAATGAATGAACTTCATCAAGGGTAGTCAATGTGCACTACGCTCGGATAGACCGGCCCGTCCCACGCATTTCCGGCGTACTACAAATGGTCAGCTCGAACAGGCTCTGTCCACACGGAAAACTTTTTAAGGTTAGGAAATGACTGCTCATATCAACGATGGCGGTTACTGTTGTCAATGGACTAAAAAGCCTATTGCTACGATGCTCTTACTGATGGCGCACGCAGGAACTTCCAAGGAGGGGGGGACACCCTTGAACATGGTGGCAGTGAAGCTTCTATAATAGATGTTGATACGCTGTTCATAAGCATCCCAGGCCTGCACCCAGACAAAGAGACAAATACATCTCAATGAGTCGAGCAAGGTTCAAGACTGTACAAATGCATTACACATAGCCTTCGGTCATAACCAACATCAAATTCAAATATATATTACTTTGAAGACGACAACCTCCAATCGAACTCGAACAGGAACGACATGATGGGGGAGGGAGGAGGGGCTGAGTGAGTAAAAACATATTGCTTGACGACCAAAAAGGATACGTGAGTAAGGTAATCCAGCTAGAAATCTGCTTCTTGCTACTGTTACATCACTTAAGTCTTTACAATACAAGGACCGCAGCGGGGGAGGCAGCAATGGCCCCCCACATTTTGGCAAAAATGATCTGAATGTATAGATTGTTGCGGTGCTAAAATACCCTGAGTCCCTATTCATATGCTCTGACAGCCCAAAATTGAAGCGAATCCAGCTAACGTAGAACCTACAGGTCAATGGAAGCAATGGTGGTCACAGGTAAATCTGGCCCCCTCACGTTTTGAGGCATGCAGCGGCGCCTGCAATAGCAACTTGTTCCGTTAAAGAGCTCCTATTTCCAGAGAAATTGGGTGGTGAAAAAACTTTGCAAGAACTCAGTAAGGTTATTAATACCATGCTAAATCGTAAAGTACCGGGTGGAAATGGCATACATCCTAAGGTCATCAAATATGAGTGTTGTGTCCTTATATCTACTGGAAAGACGTAAACGCTTTTATGTAGCAAGCCAGACGGTCCGCTAACAGATGACACACGCTAGTATTATTACACCGAGTGATTCTGGCACCGATCTTGTCTTAACTGAATATCAGCTAATAGCAGAGATATATATTTACAAGGTAGGAATTCGATTTATTGCAACTATTGACATAAATATTACATTGAAGGACTTTCCCTTTACACAATTACTATGATTAAGCAAGTTTAACATATGTGACGTGGAAAAGTAAACATAAACATTGTATTGCAACATCGTGACATGGCAATGAGAAGTAGCCTTGCCGTGGCCACTTCAAGAGCACCCGTTTCTATGTCGGAGAGAAAGTGGGGTATGTTGGAAATGCATAATGCCGCAGCCATGAGAGCGTATAACAGCATTGTCAGCCAATGCAGCAATTATTAGAGAACAACAATGCTGGGTGTTTACCTGGGTATTGCTGGGTGGCCTACAGGTCTTCAATCGCTAAATCTGTCACTGGTTTACGTCTGGTTCCAGGAAAGAACTTTGCACGGTCGACATAATCGGTTTGGGAGAAATGACATAAACAGCAGATCGTTACTTTTAAAACGTTGTTCAGGAATGTACAAATATTCAATCATATGGCAGATATATAGCATAACATATGCAATTGTACTGTCGTATGATATGGTAGTGGGACTCACACAGTATTAGTCTTTCTCCTGCATATTTAGGTTGTGTCATGAACAGTTGCCCATTGCCTAGAATACAGCGCGATGAAGAAGTACGAAACAGGGTGAAACAAGCGATCGGGCCCTATGAAGACCTCCTAACCACCGTCCGAAAGAGGAAACTCCGGTGGTACGGACATGTGGTAAGATCTGAAGGACTGGCAAAACAAATCCTGCATGGAACAGTCCCAGGCAGAAGAAAAAGTGGCAGACAGAGAAAGCGTTGGGAGGACAATATCCCAGAGTGGACAGGCCTGACCCTGCCTGAGGCAATGAGAAAAGCAGAAAACCGTGCCGATTGGAGAGAAGTGGTTGACAAGTCATGAATGGTGCCCCTACGGTCGATCAGACTAAGGGATGAGTAAGTAAGATTAAGTAATGGCATATTCTGTTCGATTTCCCATCTTGTCCATTGAAAAAATTTAACATTTAGCTGACTGAGATAGTTCCATTCCCTTGTCAATGCCTTTACTTTTTTATAAAGAATACACCTGTACCCAAATAAATAAATAGAATTTGTATTCTCAGGGATGCTTAGATGCTGGTTTATGTCGCTTATAAAAATAACAGGCTGATGTGTGCTTTTACTGTATTGAGGTCATTCGTACTACAAAATGAAATATAAAAAGTTTATTAATGGTGTAGAACAAAGAAACTGCATAAAGTAGCGAAAAAATCTTTGAAATGGAAAGATTTTATTTGTCTAAATATCTCAGAATGCGAAATCGTCGGAATTGAAAATGAAAAGGAAGCAATGAAACTAACACCCAGCTGTGTTTCAAATGTAGCCAATCAGGACTCTGACTTTCAAATTGGTGTTGTTTTGATCAATCAATGCCCATGGGACTGAATGGTTAGCCAAAAAGGCCCAGTGAAGTGTAAAATTACCATACCGATTCCCTTACGTGATACAAGTGCTTTTAGTGCGTAAATGTATATATATGACAAAAGAAGTGGGTTTCCAGTGATTATTGAGAAGCCAAAAAGGAGATCAACTCATCAAGAATCAACTAATATTAATTTAGAAATAAAAATCCGGAGATGAGCATCACTAGAATTTTTATTGTTTGTTTCATATGTTGGGGATTTTTCTTGTTGGTTTTTTCTTAATTCTTCTCTAAATATAAGGCAGGGTTGCCAGTTCAACGTATCGAGGTACTTTGCAAGGAGTAGAAATATAAAGTAAACAGAAAAGTTTAGCAAAAGTTTAATTTTTTTTATTAAACCCTGTTCAGGCAAGAGTTTTTCAGATTCCAAGGATTTGGTTGTGGATGCTAAGATGCCTGCACTTACATTAATGTTTATAATCTTTTTAATTATACGTAACTGAAGTGTGAAGGTGTCAGGATTGTAAATTTATCTTTTACATGTGGAAATATAGATTGATTTTTTACAGGAGAGATGATTCCATCAAAGTACAGTCGGAAGTTGAAAAGGGGCCTTAACACCGTTCAACATCCCGTTGGTGAAATATAGTTAAGCATCATCATGTACCATAATCATATCGGTTCAGTTTATATGATATTATACACCGATTTGGCAGCATGAAATCTTCTTTTTCATGCTATCTACGTGATTTGTCCCACCTGGTTAGAAGAGATTTTTTTGTAGACTGAAAGAATAATTTAAGATAACAACGCGAGAATTAGGTCATAACTGCAACAATTAGAGATTGGCATTATATTTAAATTTTGTATTGGTATTGCATGAGTTTAGTCGCCATGTTAAATAGGTAGGAAACACGTGAAATTCGTGTAACGTACATGAATAATAATTACGTCAGAATAGGAAGAGTAGACGAAGTTAAAAAGAAGAAATCTTGATAAGAAAGTGAATTTCCAGACTCCTCATTGTGTTACAAAAACACATTTGAAGAATCTTCTGTCCAACACCAACCAGGTATTTTCTCAATGTTTTTGTCTGTTGTGATATGCTGGCAGCTGTTTGCACGGGGTAGTTATAAATAACGTTTTTGAAAAAGTCCTGTTTAATGCATTTGATGGGTAGTAAAAAATTGTTAAACAGATTGTCAAAGTTGTGCATGAGATACCAGGAACGATGTAGAGGCTAGAGCCTGGCAGGCACTCCTTGGAGGTCTAGTTGGGGTTAAGCTCCATTCTATGACAAACATATAAGCTGGTATTGCTATTATCATGGGATAGTGATTTGATAGAATTTATACAATGCGAACAGAGAACAGTCAGTTATTCTACGAGTTTTTATATTAAAAAGGCTATGCGATATCTTTCCGAAAAACGTAGTGAAATGCTATGAGACTGTCACTCTTGCTTCCCATAAATGATTTATGTCTTTTATCTGCTTAAAAATGTGATTTAGTCATCTTTTGATTTAACTTTCTGCACAAATTTGAGCATAAGGATGAGATGTCTTCCTGGATGCGAAGAATAAGATTTTTGACAAATTATTATAATCGAGGCAGAGGTGGTCGAGTGGTTGGAGCTACTGACTTGTAACTCAAGGGTGTGGGAGTCAGAAGTTCGAGTCCTGCTCACCTCGTTACTTCCTTAAGAAAGATATGAACTATAAGATATTCAGCGGTCGAATCAGGACCATCACTGGTCTCTAAGAAAAACGGGATTGAGCTTCCTATTGTTTACAACTGCGAAAAAGTGTGGTCACGAATACTAGCGCCCTCAAAATTAAAATAGCACGGGAAGGTTCGTAGTGTTAGGTAGCATCTGTGTATAGGCTTGTTTGATGGGAACTAAAATGGTCTTCAACGATTGACCTTGCTTTGAGAGGGAACTTGATTGATCCACTGTTTTATCACTTCTCTTATTAAAAAAGAGGTGAGAATTGGACATAACTGATGAACATGATACACAAACTCCCTCATTCCATTAATCATTTAACACTCGCAGTTTGCTTTATTCTGTGCCTACTGTCGACACCAGAGATCCTGAAACTGACTTTATTCATACTTTACAACACTGACAATACTTTAGTCATTACGAAACTGACCTTTATAATCTCTGTCGCCACTGCCAACTTAGGTAAGTGACTTTCTTAAAGAATACCCTGGCGTTCAAAGAACCTTAGTTATATTTGCACCATATATGGGCTGGTTATCATAGCAACCCGTTCGGTATGGTGTCATAATCTGATATCCTTATATGGCTATTTGTTATCACCTTATCAGCCCCCTGTAAGCTAATTTATGTGCGGGCCATGACTTTAAACTGCTATTATTAATGATCTTTGTAGAGGTTGTGAAGAATTGCAGGTGCGAATTGTGACACTTCATCTTCCTGGATTATCAACCTGCGTGCTTCTTCATGCACGAAACAGAACTTTCTGTATGAAGGTAAGAGCTGCGACTTAACTTTTGGGAAGAGAAGGACATATATTTCGTCCGCGTGTCCTACTTCCTCCATCTAGCAGAAATATGGTTCATTCGCATTATTAATACTCAACTAGCTATTTTTCGTCAATGGTTTCTGTAGAACAAGTATATTTGAGTACAAGATCCCCCTCTGTTGTCTGTTTTGAAACCCCCTCCTAGTGTCCCTTAGTTTTGAGACGACAGAAATGTGATGGCATACATTGGTGTTGACCATCTGCTACACCAGTTCTTACTTCCTTTAGGAGATAGAAGACATAATTTTATATTCATGCGGAATCCTTGAAGTTTCAATAAATTCATTTTTATAACCATCGTTAAAAGGGGCACAGGTGCCTTGCAGCAGTTAGATAGTTGGATGTGTCGATGACTCCAAATACGGGAAAACCACTTTAAAAGTAACTGTCTGTAAAAAAACCTGACGAAATAGGAGATATATTATCGATGGGAGAAAAACCTGGAGTTATGCATTATTGATGTGCGTTCAACCAAATAAACTATTCTGAATTTTCATGATAACAAACTCTGTTTCTTAAGCAGAATAGGGAAAATTGCCCAAGTTTATAACCAAGAAGACAGAAATTGTAGTGATATTTAACTCATGGACGCAATTATTACACCGAGGGGGTGTAGGGTGAAGGGGCGTATAATCAATTATAATGTGGTACACCCCTGCAGCGAAAACCCTACAAATAACTAAACAGGGAAGCCCTACCAATCCTAAACGTCCAATTTAAAGATCGTGTCTCCTCGAATAAAAACTGAATTTTAAAGTGAATTTAAGAGCTGGTCATGCTTTCGGAAATGTTAACCCTAGCAAACTATTGACAGCTATTTTCCGCTTTAAATGTCGAAAGCCTGAAACTTTGCAATTTTCACTTTTGTCATTCCAATCGTAGGGTACCTTAATATGAAGATAGTGTAAGATGTTTCAAGCTTTTGAAAACAGTGTCGTTGTCCAAAAATGTGCTAAAAAGGCTTTTTTGAATTAGAAGCAAAGGATACTATATTAATTTAACACGGTTAACAATCTCGTAGCCCTTTAAAACAAATTCTATTTACTATTTTGTTAGTAGGATTTGTATTAAAGGCTTTCTAATATCAGGGGAAGCACGGTTGCTAAGCTACACAGAGAGCCTTAACAACCCCTCCCTCTAGCAGAATTATGAAGATAAACTCAGAGCAGAATTCGTTTCACAGAAGTTAAAACTGAACTTAAGCCTAAATCAAAAAATATTCGAAGAAAATTCTAAAATTCAGATATGTCCAGAAGTATCAGCTAAACCAAATAGATCAGACAACTAGACCAAGCGTGACACTGAGAAACAATTTTGTGTAAGCGAACGAAATATGGCATGATATAGTAAGATTACTGTTAACATGATCAACAGAAACATAGTTAATAATGTACCTTAATTACGTTTTATTTTCAGAATAAAATAGCCAAAGTTACAAAACAAAAAAAGAGTTAGAAATTTAGAGGCAGCTAAACCTAAGCACCAGATACAACGAGATAATTTTGGTAAAGAAGGTAGATATTAAAGTAAAACGTACTATTTTGTTATGAAATTATAACGTGATAACCACCAAATGCACAAACCAAGAGCAACACAAAAATGCACAATGTAGCGTACCCAGGGCGATTTTTTTTCGGGGGGGAGGGGAGGTATGCAAAAAGTGAAGAGCTGAGACACCATTCTATTGGCTTGTGAGATACCCTCTCGAAACCAAAGTCCATGTACTTTATTTTTCACATCTATCATTTCTTTCTTACCACATCATTGCCTATTTATAATTGTGGCCCTGTAAGCCTTTTATACCTGAGCAAATTGTGATGATTTCGACGGAATAGGATTGGAAAGTTTGTGTTCGGGGTTGTTTGGGGAACAAGGCCAATCACGATGTGGTGTTAAAAGCGATGTGGAGTTATGATTTGAAATGCAAGCTGAAACCTATGGGTCAGCAGGATATAATTTTATGAATACAGACAAGGGGAAAAAGTTAAAGGGAAACAAGATATATGCGCAGACAGGTAAAACCTGTTATATGTATGTAAAAAAAAGATGGTGATTTCTTGTTCTCGACTGACAATGACTTGCAATGCAAAGAGCATTATTTCTTAACTTTTTGTGATTTCCCTCCCTTTAGTATATTATTACCTAACCAATTTCTCTTTTTTAAAGTCCATATGCCTACTTGCATGCTGCTAATCCTATTCAAGGCCGTGCATCAGATGATAGGATCGTAGCTATAAATGTCTTCTGGCAGGGAGGGGGGAGGCAAGGAGGAGGCTTTGATATGCTGGATGCCCTGTAGAACTTCTTTGAGGCACGAAAATTTGGTTGCCAGTGTAAAATCGTTGTTTGTCATTTATAAAGACTCCAGTCTTTATTTTGATGTCATGCTTTGACCAGAGTCGCTTATGCAAAGCGCAAAAAGGCCTAGTGGATGCTTGAGTTGTGAAGTCTACGGCTAGATTTAGAATAGAGTTTGAATAACTCATAATACACATTGATACAGACAGGAAACTGTGTCTTCAGTGCATTTCCATTTATCGTGATGTTTGGTATGTACATAGGTTGATTACTCTGATGGAGTGATTGAATGAGAACTTCTCTTTTCAATGCATTTACTTTCATTAGAAGCAGGGTTTTTGCTGTGGAAAAACATTTAACAATTTCTTACATTTCAGCTACATCTGTTGCCATGAGTGCTGCATCGCGGCAAGTGGTAGTTTCTTCATGCATGCCTCATTTGTTGTTATTCATGCTATATGACTAGCAAGGCTGATATGTTTTCCATCTCAGCGACTTGCAATACTAACAACTTTATCCACATTGACAGACATGGTTTAAGGTACAACTGTAAGTAATAACGGAAGGCTTGTTGCTTCCAATTCGCAACATTGCTTTATGCCGTGTCCGACCTTGGATGTATCACGTGTACCATCCCAGATTAGCACTGCCATTACCTTCATGAAGTAATCTGACCATTCGAATAAACTATCGGGACTTCCGTACTCTTCGAGAACCTTTAAAATTGACCCCTGACAAGTCAACAAACACAATGAGATTAGCTCTGGTTGCTAAATCATCTTCCTTTGAAGCTGTTTCAATATAGGAATTGCATCAGAGATGTATCTTCTATTTCTGCACCTACTTCTGTAAGGATGACCCTCAACTGGTCGAGGATGTGTTTTGAAAGGGAGTGGCCTGTAATTAAGAACAGTGAAATTCCACAAGGATTTTTTCACTCACTTCGTTTGCCTTTCCTCTGGTATCTAGTGACTATGAGCACATTTTAAAAATCCTGTGGAATCTCAGAAATATAAGTTTGCAGCATTTAGAGATCATTCTTTACTCTAGGGTCCGCATCTCTAAGGACTTTTACCGATATGTGCGGAAGGGAAAGTGATGACGTAACAACTCAAACGTTTTGGAAGTAGTAAGATTTGGCTCCAGATATCTAAAGGCAACGGCGAAATAGGCTGTTTCCCAATACAACAGGGCTGTAGTGTAGATAGTGAATGAAGTAGAGGCGTCTGAATTTAAAACGTCTGTAATCAAAACTCTTTTAAATTTCCTTGGATCCTTAAGTAAGGATCCAGCATCAAATAATCAGGTTTTCTTAGAGAGAATTAAAACTTTGAAAGCTGATATCTCGGTGTTGGATAAGGGCAACACTCTCAATTTTGGCCATCGACGTTTTTACTAACAGGGCAATCAATCTTTTTTCCATAACTCAAAAAGTTTCAAAATCGTGACGTCACACTTTCCCTTCTCATTAACATATCCCAATGTTCTGCCGCTTCTGATGGAATTTAATGCTGTTTGTAAATACTCTACAGAAATAGATAGGCAAAGATCCTTGTAGATTGGCGATATCATCAGTCATTTAGCTTTTCAACTGATCAACGTTGATTGAGCAAAAAAGCGGTTATATTCGCCTTGCCATTCTGCCTGCACTTTTTACTGGGGCTTTGTATTTGGTTCGTATGTGGTCTTTTGTCCTGATTGAAGGCCTTGTATGTTTTCCTGTTAGTCATTGCAGTTTGTCGGCTTTCTTATTCCATCGTCACTCTTTAACTTCCTAACTTCATATTGCACACTTTTCTTGACCTTTGGCAATGCTTAACGGTTCCTTTCCGCATCCTCTTGGAGACAAGGATTCCAAAGCTTAAATTTTTCCGACGATTGATCTTGAACTACGTCGTTATGATGTTGGAATCAATGATGAGAATACTACGAGGGCTGCCGTACTATTTATAGCATTCTTTAATTGACTCTAGCAAACTTCAAAAGCATTATTATCTTCTTTTTCATTCTCTTATAGGCTTGCTTTCATGGCTTCAGCAAGATGTTTTTCATGTCACATAACACTTTTCTTTGATGTTCAGTTTTGCGCCCATTTTAAAAGGTGTTTTCCTTTCCTTCATTGTGAGTTTAACCCTCAGTACTTTTCAAATAAGATAATAGTCTATTGAGCACTCTTAAAGGGCACTCCGGCAGCCCTTCTTCCTTCTGCCATGTCACTTCAGAAGGAAGTCAACCTGTTTTCTTAGATCTGTCATTACCCTTCTGTTCTCCTCTCTTGAAGAGCAGCAATGTCAATCAGGTTCCATTAAAGTTTGTTATCGCTCATTGCAGTTCTTTGGCCAGGGAAGTGTCATTGTCCAGCATAGTACTGATGCTCCATGTAGCAAATAGTTATGTTTGGTTTCGACCTTAATAGTGGGGACCTGCTGGTCTCTCTTTACTAGCCAAGTAAAATTATGAACACATCTTGTTTACCCCACCTACTCTCGGGACTTCAATTTGGATCAGACAGTGCTACCCCTGAAGAAGGCTGCTTAGACATTCACATCGATGACTGAGACACGCTGGTGTTCAGCGCATCCATGACCTTTATATAGCATCTATGTGCAGGACTGTCGCTAGCAGCGTCTACCTTCTCACATCTGCTGCTGCATGTTCGTTAAATTCGACAAATCTTCCTCTTTGCTCATATCAATCCCTATGATATTTATACCTTGTAAAACATCTCCACTAAATGTCTCCCTAGACTTACAAATCTGATGACAAACAATGCACAAAACTGCAACCATTTGGCGGCCATGGACGTTTCCCCTCACAAACTGCTAACTTTTTGCTTTTTTGAGTGATGCCATCCGTTGACCATGCAGTTTTTTCCGCATTCCCTTTGACGATGTGCTATCAATCCTACTGAATGCGTCTGCCAAAGAGTATATAGGGGTACTTGCCCCAGGGCCGTAGTGTAATTTCTCTCATAATTTGGTCTGAATGGGTGACTCAATGGTTTTCACATAGCTAAGGCCCTCTGAGGTTTAATCACCCTGAACAAGGATGAAATTAGGAGCAATAATGACTTATCGGTGGCTCCAAGCAACCCAAAACCTCAGAAACCCAACACTCAACCCTTACCAAGCCCCAAAATTGTCATGAGTCAATGGAGAAAATAAGGTGATGACAGGACAGGAGTTAATAAATGGCTTTGAGTCCATATAACAACTCAATTGAACTACTGTAAACAACTAGATGAATATAAAAAAAATAAGAAATACGAGGTATCAATTGATTCACTATATTATCTAGACTGATCTGGAAGTTGACCAATTGGGGTCTCCACATTTAGCTACGGAAAGCTACAAATTAACCTGAATATTAAAAAACTCGAGGGCTTGGTTACGCCACAGAAAGCAAACTGACAAACTTAAACAGTAAACAGTGTGATTGCTGATTTGACTTAGAGGAAGCTTTTAGACGGACCTAAATATTAGACAATTTTAAGTCCAATGGATCTACTGCAAGCAACTATGTACACTGATATGATTGTCAACCAACAACAAGGATAAATAGAACTACTCTAAGCTATACTACCATGAAAATATAGCAAGACCATGCCTGAATTCAAATATTGTAAGCAACTCGACTGAACTGAATATAGATCAACATGAGAGCTTGATTAAACTACTGTTAGCAACTAGCTTAACCTGAATCTTCAGCTGTGTCAGTGCTGTGTCGAATTATAGCAATCAACTAGACAGACCTGATTACTAAACAATTTGGCCGCTAAATTGACGGTTTGCAACTATATTGACGTAATTTAAGGAACCACACTTACTGGAGTACTAAGCAACGCCAGGACTCGATTAAATTACTGCTGGCTATTAGACTAACCTGGATGTTCAGCTGCTTCAGAGCTGAGTCGACCTATAGTAAGCAACTCGACTGACATGATGGCTAGACAATGTGGCCGCTGAATTGACGGTTTGCAACTATTTTGACCTAATGTAGACAACCACGCTTACCGGCTTAATTAAAGTGCAGTATACAACTATATAACCTAAATATTAAACATCTTAAGGGCTCAAAACCACTACTATAGTTAACTAGACTGATCTGAATTTGAGATAGTTTGTAGTTCAATTGAGCCCTTAACAAAGTTAAGAAAAACGTGAATATTTGAAGTAAGAGATTTTAAAGTAAGAATTTGTATGCGATGTTTTCTGACGGCAGGAGGAACAGGTAAAAGGTTTTCTTCTTGTGGCATTATACGAAGTCCAGCATCATCAAAAGAACATGGATTCTGATGTATATACTGTTTTTTTTTAGTTTGTCTTGAAGGTAAACGAATCTAAGAATAACTCGCTTGTACTACAACGCGTACTCACCTGTTTGACATATTTGAAAATTACACAACTTAGCTTTGGAAGGCGTGCTCGTGTCTCTTGCGTAAAAGGGCGCATGGGAACTAATATTAACATCATTGGATGTGTATTTAGCGATACGGTTCATAATACAACATATAATGCAACAAGTACGACCCACATCATTTGTTCTCGATTAAGGTATATCATAACTGCACAACTGGATAATTTCTGGCAGGGAAATTCTTGGGCGATTAAAATCGGGTACAGAAAACTCTTGTTCCTGCTGTAAAGGACAAAGTTTATGTCAGTTTATGACTGTTCAGGACAATTTAGACTATCTGTGCTCCCAACAAACTGAGTGCCTAAGAACTAGTGATGGCTCAAATGATAGTCTTGTCAGCTGGAAAGGACTCAGTGGACTCAGTAGACGAGTCGGACATAAAGTCAAGGAATAGTAAGATAATGGACGATTCAATTGAAAAATTTAAAGGTAAAACAGTCACATTATCCGGCCATTTTTGATTATCCGGCCCGATTTTCAATCTTCTCGTCCAACTTGACTTGTATAATCGAGAAAGTACTGTAATTATGAAGCAACTTTAAGGCTTGAACTGTTCAAACTTTTAATTAGCTTTGAGGGCTGAGCAAAAGTCAATTTGCGTATTAGGGGAAAAGTGTATTACTTCAAATACATTATTCCAGTGCACTTAACCCTCTAAATTGCACCCCATCCATTCACTTCTTACTAATGCCGTTACCGGAATTCATACCAATGATTGATCTACTAACATATCACTGACAACGTGCTAGCAATTTCCCCCTTATCTCTCAATCCCCAACCGTTGGGTAGCCACATCCAGCTCTGAATGCTATATTTTTTGCAATAAGCTATGGAAGAGTAAACTTTGAATAGAATTAATGGGTATAATAACACATCAGAACCATAAAATTGTGCAAGAGGGGATCTAGTGGAAATTTTGAGGAATTGCTAGAGGATAAAGGAATCTTAGAATTTCTCTTTTATTTACAGAACATTCTGATTTTTAATTAAATCTTCTTCTATATATTTAATATTCCTTTGCAGGCATTGCCGATTATGATACCCCAAAATAAATCGTCTTGGTAACACGGAGGTTATGAATACAAAAAGAAAATCTTCACTGTTTTAGCAGCTTCAGCGTTCATGCACTTACGCTAGTGGGCTACTGATTTATTTATGTAAATAAACCCATGACCCTACCAGCATCTAATTACGGAAGACTCGATATTTATCCCAGATGCTAATGTCACTGTTGTATTAGGAAGTATTTGTCTCAAATGCCCGTAAGTGTCACTGGAATGTAAAGATTAAATACTATTACTGCATAAAGAATTGCGAAAGAGATGAATATCTTGACAAAAATTATTGTGTATTTAGCTTTCTACACCTAAGTAAATATTGATATATTGATGTTTACAGGTAAAGTCAGAGCTATTGCCATGTAACCCTGCATTTCAATTGATGGGAGATACAGAGACAAGACTCCGCACAAATTTGACCAAGACAATAAATAAATGCAACTATAATATTGCCCCAAACAAGTTCAACGCATCAAGGCATTTGCATTTGCATTTGCATATTTGCATCGTCTGAAGCCAAATTGTTACTTTTTCTTACCTAGGAAAATAATTTGAGAAACGTTCTATTTACTTGTGATGAGTCACAGCCAAACATCTATAAAATAAGTAATCTACACGATAGATCGTCTGTAAATAATTGTAAAAAAAAATTTAAAAATCATACTAACGTTTATGGATAATTGCTTGAATACTTGATAAAGAAATGTTTTGCCAATATGGTATTGTTTACAAATTGATACTTGTAGAGTGAACTCTTTGTAATATCTTTTGAAATATGTTAAGTTGTTAATAAATACACGACGAAAACAACAATGATATGGACTATAGCCAGTTAAAGAGCTCAATCGTCAAAAAACAAGTTTACGCTTTGAAATCTGTTCTACGTTCTTCAAGCATTTTCCTTAAACAGTGGGAAAATAATTTAAAAATTACATATGAATTAATTTCTGTGGAAATGGAACGAGTTTCAATGTAATATCATTACAAACTCGTTGGTATCATGTTATTGCAATTTTATTTTAAACTTTATCTTTCGTAAAATTTGCATATTACATTATTATATTTACATAGGAATTCCAACAATTCAACATGCATAACTGATCTTCATACGTTTTAAAATAAAATAAAGTAAAGAGTAACAATAAAAAATGTTCCAACATGATTACAAATGAATTTAAAGAACTCTATTTGTCTCTCTATCAATCTTTATACAGATAGATAGACAGATAGACAGATAAATTAAGCTCTACTTTCTTATATCAAGCACTCTAGCAACGATATCAATAGTTATTGGTATATACAAAAATATTTATACAAACTATCAAAAAATAAGCGAACTTCGAATAACGTTTCGATCAACTCTTCATCAGAAACTCAAGTTATTCGAAGATTGTTTTTTTTTTGATAGTTTATATAAATTTATAAACATGAGAGAATGAGCTGTTGGCAGATATTTATACATACATACATACATACATACATACATACATAGACATACATAGACACACATAGACATACAGCTTTACAGGAAAAGGAAATATCAAGCTATTGATGAACGTGAGGATTTGGATGAGCTTACCAAATCATTGACTTTCATGCTTTCCTTAACTGACGAACCATTGCTTGACTTACAGCATTAGAGTGTTACAATACTTTGAAACTTTGGGTTGCTCCATAAAGTTGTAACATTGTCAGCATTAGGGTTCTTTGGGATACGTACTACGTAATATACTGTCCAGAAGATAAATTAATACAAACTTTTCTTAAACCAATTTCACAATTTCACATTAAAAAGTGCTAAATAACTGTCAAAGAAAATATCCTGCCAGCTGTTAAGAAAGAAAGAATTTTCAAAGCGTAGAGAGGGTCACAGGAAAACTGTTTTATTACCTTTCTCTCTAAAACGATCCGTCTTTAGAAATTTTCTTGAATTCAGTATCCCTTTACAACAGTGTTGTTCCGCCATTGATAGTCCAGCTTCATATATCATAAAGCAATCAAAGACAGAAATTACTCTTTAACAATCTTTTACTTTTACTATCTTTGAGATCTGTTAAACGACTCCTATGGTATACATTTCTGTCTTAATCTCCTTCCTATTACATACTCATTATTATTAATGACTGGCTGAGACGAAAAGGACCTGACCAAGAGGTTATTAAATGCATACTACATGCTGTTTCCTTGGCATTTACCTTTCCTGGTAACAAGGTATATAACCTAGGCAATCCTGTTACACTATTGACGAAGTTGAGACCCTTCGATTTAGATTTGTAAAGAAATCAAACAGTCAACATCATTGCAAGTTGCATCACCTTAGTGAAGTGTGAAGTCATTGTTATAAACAAGCACTAGCTGATCGCCATGATGATCCTTCTTTGACTATCTCGATTTAATCATACATTAATGGCCCATGAAACTTATTGACAGAATAAAATACTGAATTAACCCAGGAAATGAAAAGTATAGCATGGTCTTAGCTTTTTGATCTCATTAACAAAGGATGCAGAGGTAAATGCTGTGCAAATTGATGAAAAATGCATCAGTAGTAAGGTAGGAATGTGGAATTAAGTATCAAAGCCGGGTTGATTTCATGTTGATACCAAGTAGGTAGCAAATTTAGGAATATTTGAAAGATGACTGAAAAGTACCTTTTTATCATTCTTGTGGAATATTTTTAATAAATATGATTAACTTTCGATGGGACAGAGAAGGATTAAAGCTCTTACTAAATAGAGGAGTCTAAACATGAGGTGCCTTTTCTAAAAACAATATAGTCTTATTCGACTCAACAATCAGGCAACATTCGATTGAAACCTGGATTGTGTCAATAACTATCAAGAGAATTCCTTTTGGTTATTAACGAAATGCGATATCTGTTTCCTGGTGCCGCTCTTGAACCTGCATTTAAAGAAGAAAAGAAGCCTACAATTTTTTCGCAAAAATTAATTTGCTTTTCAACCACATGAGGGACACAAAATGTGTTATTCATAAAAATGTTTTTTGCAATAAATGTCTTTCAACCTTCTCATTTCCTATACATTATTAGCAATTTTTATGCCCTCACTCCAGATAACTGCTGTGAACAGTGGCTGGCTAAAAAGTTGAGCAAAATACATTTATTACTTGACAAAATTTCTATATTTATACCAATGTTCAACTTTACAAAGAGTGCGATGCTTCTGACAAGCTATAAATTTTTGCAAAGAGAAAGGGAAAATAACTTCTTCTTTTACCCCAATGTGTCGGATTCATTCTGACCTCGTTCTACATGTGAGACTTGAATAATCACATTTCCAAAGCATCCTAGTTCTGAAACATCCTCCGTTTTAAGACATCCTACGTTTCCGCCTCGCTCTGAACTGTTTTGATCACTAAGAGACCAGAATATTCCAGATCGGCCATGCGTCATGCCGTGAGACTTGCTTAGTCATTTAATCTTATACGCGATTTACCAAGGTCAGCACAGTTTACGTATTTTCTACAATCGTGCGATATAATAGTTCAGGTTAAATATACTGATGAATAGAAGGTATTAATCATAAACGAAGGCGACGTGACATATAATGGTCAGTTATCGCTCTTTATTTCTTTATAGAATTCCGGAAAATCTGAGATGACGCATGCAAAGCTGACAGACATTTTTAAAAAAGCTGTTCATATAAAAGGATTCTGCATGGCTGTAGCATTTTATCTTCATTTTCATTTTATTTACCAAACCTTCAATTTCTATTTTTAAATAAGATATTGTGCTACAATTAGTTTGAGGCTGGGATGAAGAGAAGTGGGAGTTACTGTTGCCTGCTGCAGCTGCCAAGTGGGATGGTCACTCTCGTTAACAAGGCTACTGAAACATTTTAGCATATGTTATACTATGCGGAAGGAAAGTGATGACGTCTCAAATTAAACGTTTTGGAAATAGGACGATTCGGCTGTAGATATCGAAAGGCAACCCTGGAATAGGCTGTTTCCCAAATTACCGGTGTATATAGTCTTGAAACTAGAGGTGTTTGAATCTCAAAAATCTCTGGTCAAAACTCATTTAATATTCCTTGGATCCTTACGTTAGGATCCAGCATCAAATAATAAGGTTTTGATAGAGAGAGTTAATACTTTGAAACCTGATGTCTCGGTGTTGGGGAAGGAAATTACTCTCAATTTTGGCCATTGATGTTCTTACTAATAAGGCAATATGAAGATTGAAGTTTTTTCCATAATTCAAACATTTTCAAAATAGTGACGTCATACTTTCCCTCCGCATTAATAATGGAAGTGGTAATTCGTTTGATGTTGTGCAACATTCTGCCACTGTATTTACGTTATGACGTATTAATGCAGTTATACACAAATATAGTTATTAGTAAGGGGATGCAAATAAAAGTAGAATGATGTGTGCCTATAGGGAAGATCTGTATTGCCATATGGCAGCCTTGAAAGTTATAACAGTAGAATTTTCTGCGATTTCTTGCTCTGACGAAGCTACCATATTATCCTACCACACCATTTTGATTTCAAATAACTCTTGTCAGACTTTTTCCTCAAAAAGAAAAAAATGGTAACTGTATACAAAAGTCTTTTTTGGCAATAGAACAGTTGGTTTTATTGAAAACGCAAGCGTAATCAAAACATGAGCAATAAGCTGAAACCATAATCTGTAGGCAAAGAAAATAAATGATCCAATCATATATTGTGAAATGGGTTAAGTAGACATAAATGAAATGGAATAATTACATAAGAAAATGGACAGGTGAGGCAATGTCGGAGTATCTAGTAGAGAGCAAAACACAGAAGCCAGTGGAGGAAGATGGCATGGAATTCCGCATCTGTTGACTCTCGGTAGTCAGGCTTGTATTAGAGAGGAAAAGCATTCAGAACAGAGATATTTTAAAACCTTTATCTGTCAGAAACCTGAAACTAAGGGGTAAAATCTTAAACTGGTATAAACCTGTAGTCTACAAGAATAAGTTAAGTATTCGTTTAGAGGTCATAAGAAATGCCCAAGAAAGGAGTAAAATTGTTACCGATGTGTTGTGCTTTCATCGATGTCACATCTCACAAAATTAGTTGCCACAACTCGTCTATCTCGTAATGTCATGTCTACAAACAAGGAAACAAAATGCCACCAAAGATTGCAAACGATTCTAAAAATCCTCTCTAGTGCTAGTGTAGAAGACATTTTAAATCTTTCAAAGTAGCTAATATAAAGCAAATGCTATAAGCCCAGAGTATATTCATATGCTATTAGCCAATTATTGATACTACATTGCATTTCAATACACTGATTGTTCCTTCATAATGCAAAAAAATTTTAAAAGCTTTCATCAATGCAAATGCAGCATTCAAATCGATTCATGCTCTTACCTGTACGTTGACGAACTCTTCTAAATCATGTTCCGGTAATATTTATTTCGGGCACAAAAATAATCTTTAGCATTCTGCAAGGTTCTCATAATTTCTCACATTCTCTCTTCCATGTTCAAGAAAGCTGTTTGCAGATAATAATTGGTCGCATGGCTTATAAACGTGTAAGGGAGATGCAAGAAACAGCTATTCCGGTTTTATGGTCAATACATGTCTACTCGTAATGCTGTTTTAGGCTTGTAAGCTTCTTTACAGATCTTAGAGGTTGATATAGATGGGAAAGTGATCCTTTAAGATTTTATATCTGGTCAAGTTTGTCTGACACGGCTAAATATTTAATGACCGGGGAAAGGATAACTCTTGTACTTTTAGATATTATGTGAAAGGTATGACATGATTATGACAAATGGTCTACTTAAAATGACATTTACCAGTGTATAGAAATTTGGATAGCTTTCCTTAATAGTAACATAAATTGAACTCACGATTTCAAGTTAGACAGAGGAGCAACAAATTTTTTAACGTCATGAAAATGCTCTCGCTCCTTTGAAACCTACGCTTCGTGTGTCTTTTCCAAACAAATACTGGTACAACTAAATGCCAGTTATAAGAATTCACAAGTTATTAGAACAGTTACGAATTCCAACCAGGCATTCCTTTATTATCAATATATTGCAAATGGAGTGTTACAGCAAAGTTCATAAATATTTAATTTCATTGTTTTTTGAAGAAGGGTTGTTTTTTTTAGACATTTAGCCCCATCTAAATTGGTCCGCTCCTCTATATTTCTTCGGATTCCTTATGAACGGCTTACCCCATCGCACTAAACCATTTTGATCTTTTTATATATCTATTAAGGAGTAAACTCAAGAAAGATGTATTTCCAATACTTGTAAAGAATTGAGGTCATGATCATCCTCTACGAAAGAGTCACACGAAAACAACACCAAATGTCTATCGATAAAAACACTTAGGATAAATCTGTTTTCTTCCAAAGGTTTATTGCGTGTAACATAGCTTCGTACACTCAATTCTATGGTTATTATTATTATCATCATCATTATTACGATACTACGATATTACGATTTACTGCGACACCACCATCCATCACCATCAATCATATCTGGTAAAGATTTACGACCCGATAATGTTATAAAAAAAGGCTCCTCGATATTGGTGCTTGAACTGACTGTGGGTTTT
>JAAAKL020004540.1:0-20778 GCA_010016065.2 Carybdea cf. marsupialis auct. non (Linnaeus, 1758) | reverse complement strand
CAAGATTGAGTGCCCTCCAAAACTGCCAAGCCTTATTGAATCCTTTCACTCCAACACGAAGCGGATAGTGCAGTTGAACGGCAACACCTCTAAGCCTTTCAACATACATAGTGGTGTCAAACAAGGGTGCGTCCTTGCTCCAACACTCTTTGGGATCTTTATCACTGTTATGCTAAAGTCACGCCTTTGGCACATGTACAGAAGGAGTCTATCTACGAAGATCGGATGGCAGGCTTTTCAATCTCGCCCGCCACAGAACCAAGACCAAGGTTCGGGAAGTCCTTATCAGAGGCAGACTGTTTGCTGATGACGCAGCAGTTGTCGCCCATACCAAGAAAGAACTGCAATCACTGATGGGCAAGTTCTCTCAGGCTTGTAACGACTTTGGGCTCACCATCAGCCAGAAAAAGACCAATGTTCTGGGACAGAATACAGCGGCACCACCTATCATCACCATCGCTAACTACATACTTGATGTCGTTCGTCAGTTTACGTACCTTGGCTCCACCATCACCGACTTCCTCTCTCTGGACACTGAGATTGACAAGAGAATCGGGACGGCAGCTACAACATTATCACGACTCACGACCAGAGTCTGGCGGAACTCTAAGCTGACTATTAAGACCACGATGTCAGTGTACAACGCCATCAGCTATGTGTCATTAGCACACTTCTTTACGACAGTGAGACATGGACCACATATGCCGGACAGGAGAGAAGGCTTAACACCTTCCATTTGAGAAGCATCCGCCGAATCCTTGGCATATCATGGTAAGACAATATACCGAATACCGAAGTCTTGTCCCGCGCTGACCCTCCGAGCACGTACCCCCTCCTCAGGCAACGCAGACGACGCTGGCTGGGCTACGTACACCGTATGGGTGATGGTCGCATCCCAAAAGACCTCCTCTATGGAGAGCTGGCAACTGGGAGGAGAAGTGTCGGCCGCCCACAGCTACGGTTCAAGGATGTCTGCAAGAGAGACATGAGAGCCCTCCACATAGTCTCCGAGACCTGGGAGGCACTGGGATGACCGTGCAAGGTGGCGATATACCCTGAAAGAACATCTCAAGTCAGGAGAAGAGAGGCTAATGAATCAAGGGACAAGCAGGCAAGCAGAAAGGAGCGCAACAACTCCAACAGACCAGAGACCACCCACAGATGTGTTCACTGTGACAGAGGCTGTCACTCTCGCATTAGTCTCTACAGCCACAAGAAACGCTTACCCAGCCGATCAGACAACCACGAAAAATAGGATGATTCATCCACGGCCAACCATGACCGACGGAGGCCTATGATGATGATGATATATGTATTTACAGCTTCATCAGTGCCATTTCATATATTTAAGTACTCAGGCAGACATGCAAGCAGTCATGAACTACATAGTATAGAACACAATAAACACGAAGTGCTTACGACGGTGGTGGGGATCGAACCCAGAATCTCCCACACCGAAAACGCAGACGTATATATATAATGAAACTAAAGCTTCCTATCACACACGTTTAGTTTAAAAGAATGAGAAGGATAAAAATAGGTATCAAAGCTTTTTTTTGCTTTTCTTATGTCTGTGTATTTTGTTTGCGAACGTTTTCATGCCCCTTCAGGCAATTCATGTCAACAAATACTAACAAATACATGTATATGTAAAAACCTTGTAAAAACAGAACTAGAAACATTGCAAAGAAATATAAAACACGTAAAAAGCAACAACTAGTCTTGCTGGCAAGCTTTCTAGTCATTCTGTAAACATACATATATATGTATATGTATATATATGTATATATATATATATATATGTACATATACTCAATCTGCATACAGAACTGTTTCGCCCTTTGTGGGCTCATCAGTGCAGAACAGAGCGTTGAGAATGAATTCTAGCTATGTAACTAGCAAAGCTGCTACAAAGCAATTTAAAGAATTCATATGGTACCATGCCAGAGTGCTTAAACTGCGCAAGCACAGTAAGCAATGCATAAAGCAACAGCAGTGGTACCGTCTCAAGCAGAGAGTGTTCAACCTAACATTAGCTAGGGAGCGAAATACGCCAATCCCAATTAATCCTATATCACTTTTCCAACTTGCGGTGGACAAGCACAGATGCGGAGACATTTTTATCACAGATTTGAATAAATATTTGATTGAATTAAGTGCTTGCTGATAAAGCTGTGGAACCATGGGAACAAGTAACTGTTGATCTCAAAATGTTAGAATTCAAAAGAGAGTTATATGATTTATTTTCGCCATGTGAGGCTGTTTGTAATGAGGAAGGAAAACTTCCAAAGTTAACGTTAGTGTAAGTGCATCTGGAAATGGCTTTACACATTTACTAACATATTTCTAAAAGGTACGCTTAATCTCTAAATCAAGGTTAGTTAGTGAAACATGACGACGCAGTCTCTTGATAGCATAATTTTAAAGCGATATACAACTCCGGCAATATTTGTAGGAATAGTATAACATTTAATTCTACCAAATGACATGCATTTATCCATTCGAATTTTCATTTATTGCATGATGATAGATTTTGGTATAAAATTGGATCATGAAAATGTTCAAATCTTGAGATGAAATGTGTAAGATAACGAGTTACGATTCTAGGTAGTTTTTTCTAAAACTTTTGATTTGTGACGTCATCACTTTCCCTCCCCATTATGTCTGATTTTTTAAAGAGTAAAACTATCATTATTGGTCATAGATGTTTCCTGCTGATCTGAAATATGGCTACAAATATGAAGGACAAAATTTCAGATAGCTTCTTGGACTGGCTTAACATTATCAGTCCAACAATTCCAGTTGGAACTTTTCAAAGACACGTTTTTTAGAGCAATGAGGAATCTTTGATATGTGCTGAACATCTGAGGCTGCAGGTGGTGGATTGATGCTCAGCAGTAACACTCAGCTCAAAATCACTGTAAACATGATAAACTCTCCCATGGAAATCTTCAAAATATTTGAATTTATTATCTCATGTAGAAGGTCCGAAATGGGTCTTGTTTATGGTAATTGAGTAAAGGTTTAGTTTAAAGTCTGACAGCAATCGGAAATAGAATCATAAAACTGAATACTTTAACTGGTGCTTTTGAGCAAATTCAGAGGCCCTTAAGGTCGGCATTTATTGAAGAAATCCAACTAGTCTAATTTGATGACAAATTCAACACCGACCTGTATCATTAACTGGTGAACCACCTGGTATACGTACATATCAAATAGATGTTTGGTTTTCTGATTGTATCTGTAACATCCAAATAGTTCCTCTGTTAAAATTCTGTACTCTAGGAAGTACGTCTTTATGGACATCACCACACAGTTGTTGATCAAAACACGAAAACTGAATCACAACAATTTGAAAAGGGAAATTGAAAATGAAAGTTACAATTTCAACAAATTCTGCGGCTAAACTATATTCCATTAAGTAGATCAGTTGGGTACTAAATCTATGGAAGTAGTTACGTATAAAGGGCACCGTCAAATGTTCTTTTATGGAAATATGTACTTATTTTGACTTGTATACCTGAAGATGTGCTAAATGGCGGAGAGCAGTCTCAAATTCATTACTTTTATTAGCACAGGGGACAAAAATAGCCTCTATGTCACATTATATTGCAAGTACAGTTTAAGAAAAAAAGGCTCAAATTGAACGTGAAAATATCAATCTATTTTTTCTTTGATAGTATATGTCTAAAAGCATAGCCAACCCTAAGTATATAAGCAATAGGTTTAAAACATAAATTATTTTGAAAAATGATTTATATGTTTATATATTTGTAACAAATTTGTAAGAGTTTTTATGAACAAAAGTTTTCACTTACAAAAAAGGTTGTATTATTTATATGTGAGACATCAGTAAGTGGAGAGATAACATTACTTATTTTCCAGGTTTTGTAGTCTGGGGCATGTAATAACAGGGGTAGTAACTTTTGTCGACTCAGTGGCTGCCATTGATGGGAGAGTTTATCATAACATGAGTCCTAAACTTTTAAAAATAATTCGAAAGATATTTCTTCAATTGTCAGTCTACGAGGTCGTAGTTTTACAAATTATTATGCTAGGAAGTGCGGACCTAGGTGACGATAGCTCAATTTTATCTTGCGAAAATGTTTGTATCATTTAGGAAGGGGTGAATCATCTTTGATACATATTTATGCGCAAAATCCCTCTCACTAAGCACTATGGGAAGAAAATGGCGCCAATTGATATGTTATCAAAACCATTTGATGTAAAATGGTAAGTTGCGAAAAGATAATCAAGAAATCTGTCTATGAAACAATGGGGGGTTTAAACTCGCGACCCCCTCCATTGGTGGCGTGTGCTCCCCCAATTTAGCAACTATCGATCGCTTAATATAAAATATGCCTACAGTTGCCACATTAGCTGTAATTGGTGGACGTGAATATACATCTCTGCGCAATTTTATTTAGATGGTAACCTGTCCACATGATGCAAATTGACCATTGAAGGGCTGTCAAAAATCATTCGCTGCGTATTACTTGACATGAATTAGTTGGTAAACATGCTTCGTCACTATTCAAGGCAAAATCCCTACATGTTCATACTGAATGTTAGTGGACCCTCCATTACACTGTCTTGCCGTCGTGTTCAAATCTATTTCTTCACGAATCTTGCCCTACAATCATGGACAATGAAATATGAAAGTTTCCCCAACCCCCGTTCCAAAAAATTGTTCAGTTTGAAAACGAGCATTTTGGGCACTTGCATGTCAGACCGCCCTGCTGCTAAGCGGAGAGGTCTAGAAAGCAAATAATATCAGACCTGGACGCTCCTTTCATGTGGCAAGTGTCTTGCGTGATTTGCTCCATTTTCGCCGAAATTTAGTAAAAGTTTAACTTCTATTTGTCCATGATTGTAGGAACACAACATTTCGTAACCTATACTAACTTTCGATGTTGATCTTAGAAGGTATAACAAGAGTTAAGAGATGAAAAAGCGATACGTACCTGCTTTACCTGGTCCCGTCTTCTATCACAACACATTTACAAATTCGCAGGAAGGAGTGTAACTGTACAAGATCTAACAAGAAGCACCAGTCACGGGGAAGAAACTGGCTTTGCCTAGATATGCTACACTTAATCGGTCAACTTTGGCTAATGGGAAGCAAAATTGAAAGATTGAATACCTATACGGAATGGAATCGAATCCTACATAGGAAACACGGAATTAAATTGTGGGCCACATTTCTCCTGCTCATTAAAACAACACCTTTGCGTCCAGAAAACTCTATAATTTGCGTTGAAAATTTTGAAGATATAAATGCGTCTGTGTTTTGGGTGCTATGGAGAAAGTATACATATCATAATACAGATCTTGCATAGTTTCATGCAAAAGTACAGTAAGCGTCTTTCAGTCTTCATTTGTTTATGACATCATCAAAAGGATGTGATTTTAGATAGAAAAGAGCACAGAGAAGATTTTAAACGGAAGGAAAAGGAATTGTATTTTAATGTTAGTTTTCAAGTTTGGTGACACTGTAAATATATTAGCTTAAATTGTTTTCTACCATCTAGCTCTAGCCTTGATGATGAACATTGCAATTCATCCTTCAGCTTCAAACCAGATCTTAAAGAGCAAATTAAGATTCCACGAGATCATTGTGACACCGCGGCTCCCTTAAACATGGTTTACTTGGATATATTTGGGAAAAGGGCATTCCCCCTTAAGGATAAAGATAGCCTGGATCTCCGCCTCCTTCCACTTTAAGAAGCCTTCTTACTTATCTTACTATGTTTTGGTTTTATTTGTTTAAAATACCTTTAGAAACGTGCTTTGTTTCTGGTTGATCCAGATCTATATTTCTACGTTTCTCTTTATTGGTTTCGAGTCTAGCACTATTGATTTAATCTCTCTGCTTTAATCGGCTTTGTAACTGCCGCTATTGTCTGTGCCAGCTTCAATTTGTTCGACTGAGATGGAACTGTTCATGAAAAGCGTTATGAATTTTATTACAGAAAGATGGGTATGAAGGGAACATGGATATACTAGACTAATTATACAACACGGAGAGGATAAATAGAAGATTATTTGTGAGAAATGCGTCATCATTTTAATGTATTTGTGTAACTTCATTTTATACCCTCAATACAAAAACTTATAATCATAACGAAAAATGAAACAACATCTTTCCAACAGTCGATGAACTAAACATTGGTCGATATATTCATATAAATAGCCTTGCAAAGTGTGTAAAAAAGAAAGTCGGAAAGGAAATTTTGAAACTTTTGAGCTTTTAAATAGAAGGCTTTGAGCTAACTACTACTTCTTCTTTCTTCATCTTTCGGCTTATTCCTTTTTAGGGGTCGCCACAGCGGATCATCCTTTCCCATTTTGCTCCGTCGTTGCTCCGTCATTTACGTCCTCCATCTCCAAACCAGCAACTACCATATCGTCCTTCATAGGGTCTAAAAATCTTCTCTTCGGCCTTCCTCTCCTTCTCCCCCCTGGGGGGGGGGGGGGTCGTTTCTTAATACTCTCTTTCCTACATGTTGTCCCTCTCTCCTTTATACGTTTCCGAACCATCGCAGCCTTGCTTCTCTTAATTTCCCTCCAATAGCTCTAACATGTGCTGAACCCCTGATATATTGGTTTTGATCCTATCCATTCTGCTCACTCCAAAGGAAAACCTCAGCATCTTTAACTCATCCACCTCCAATTCTGATTCCTGCTCTTTACTCAGTCCAATAGTCTCCAACCCATATAATATTACTGGTCTTACCACCGTCTTATATATCTTTCCCTTTACAGTTACTGCTAACTTCTTATCACATATTACACCTGATACCCTTCTCTATCCAGCCGACCCAGCTGGGATTCTCTTCTTCACCTCTATCACATTCACCATTACATTCAGTAGTCGACCCTAGGTACCTTTGTTACTTCTCTTCCTTGCATTTGCACTACTTTCCCAGATCCCGTCTCGTTTACACACTGTCTTGTTTCTACTTACTTTCATCCCCTGTTCTACATACTTTTTGATCTCACCGCAGATCACTATGCCATCTGCAATGCGCTGGGAAAGTGTGACATCACGATTTTGAACATTTTTTAATTAGGGGGAAAAAACTTAATTTTCATGTTACCCCATTAGTGAGAACGTCAATGGCCAAAATGGAGAGTGATCCCCTCTCCCAACACGGAGATATCAGGTTTCAAAGTTTTGAATCTCTCTAACAAAACCCTATTATTTAATGCTGGTTCCTAACTTAAGGAACCAAGGAATATCAACAGAGTTTTGACCAGAGATTTTGGAGATTCAAACGCCTCTAGTTTAAACACTACATACACTACGGGTCTGCTATTTCGGGAAACAGCCTATTTCAGGATCGCCTTTAGATATACGGAGTCAGATTGTTCTATTTCTAAAACTTTTCATTTGTGACGTTATCACTTTCGCTCCGCATCATCATGCTCCACGGAGATTCCTGCCTGACCTCACTACTACGATCATCGATGATAAACAAGTGGATGCTGAAACTTATGGTCTTGTCTACCGTCTGCAGTAACATTGATATTTCATTCGTATGAAAACGTTGAGGACCTTGGTCGCCCCTTGATTGGGTGGGCCCTGGGTTACATTTCGAAACTAGCTTGCTTTGTGGTGCAACGATGAGAAATCCTGCCCTATAAAATCAATGCATTAAACAGAGATTATTAGCTCACGTTAAGGTCCTCAGATGAAAATAGGTGACTAATGTAATTCTTGTCATTACAAATAGAAGAAGAAGCATTTGTTCCAGTGTCGGATCCAAGATTCCTACGTGATTAGCAAAAAGGTTATGACAAGGACGTAGGAGTCTTCTCGAACTTGGAGGGGTTAAAGTCAATAGGCAAAATTCAAAGGGCATTTTTCACTTACAGAACACTTACTACGTGTTGGATTTAAGAGTAACTAAAAGGGAATTTTTGAATATTGCAAAATCATGGGGGACGTGCCACTAGTGCCCCACCTGGTTCCTACGTCCCAGGGTTATGGAATTGATAATGTGATGCAGAGAGTTAAAACTACATTTGGTGCGTAGCAGACGCATAGAATTTAAGAATCATTACGACAGAATTTAATGTGGGCTTACTACTGTCCTAAACACATTTTACATGTGCCTTTAAACATGACACGAGACAATACAATATCAATAAGCATCCATAAAACAATTGGGTTTTGTTACAAGATCGAGGATTAACTTCGACACTAGTATCACTTACTTCTCGAGTAAATGAAGAATTGTGTCATCTCACATAAAGAATTGAAATACTAAGGGTGTCTTCACAATGATACAATATTGGTTGACATGGCTCAATCTCACTTCACATTGCTTGGTGAATTTTTTTCGACTGCTTGCACAAATGGCAATAACTCATGAATCGTCGTCGTTGGTCGTAGAAAAGTTGTAGTACCGAGGCGAAGCAGTATATTCCGCGAGCACGCCTCCAAAATCAACACATGATCGTTCATTTCACTATGTACCCCGCATTCTCTCACGTTTTTACCCACAGGTAAATACAAACAAACAAACAGATATCATCATTTTTCAAATCTATACAAGCAGAAGACAAGACGTATGTACAAATATCCTTGCAACTAAGAACGTGACGACTAAGTGTTAAGATCGATTCACGCGAGAATCTATTAGTTGAAAGAGAACATTAAAGCATAAACATGAAAACGTTTATATTTACATTCCATTCACTAAAGAATGTACATGTTCCACAACTCTCTGTTAGTTTTTCGCAGCTATAAATGCATAAGAATGACTCTTCTATGTCTGCAAGACAGTTCTTTCCTTATTGAAACGATGAGGTGACAGGAGAACTGTAAACAAGTACCATCTCGCAAAATAGCACTCATTCATTTGTAAACATACCTAAATATATCAAAGTTACCTTGACTACTTGTGAACTCTTTTGAGTGGGAAACGTGACGGGGATTACCGGCACTCTTTCTCCCTGAATTGATCTCATTGATACAAAACCAGACCATCAAATTCTATGATCATAAACACCGCAATTATTTAATCACCAAAAATTGATGACCAAGATTTAAGCATGAGACTAGAGGAAATACGGCATTTTAAAAACGGTAACAGAGAGGAAAATAAGTTGAATAAGATCAGCTGTGTAATGCGGAGGGAAAGTGATGACGTCACAAATTCAAATTTTTAGAAATAGTACAATCTGACTCTAGATATCAAAAGGCAAACTTGGAATAGGCTGTTTCACAAAGTAGCAGACCTGTAGTGTATATAGTGTTTAAACTAGAGGCGTTTGAATCTCCAAAATCTCTGGTCAAAACTCTGTTACTATTCCTTGGTTCCTTAAGTTAGGAACCAGCATCAAATAATAGGGTTTTGTAAGAAAGATTCAAAACTTTGAAACCTGAAATCTCCGTGTTGGGAAAGGGCATCACTCTCCATTTTGGCCATTGATGTTCTCACTAATGGGGTAACCTGAAAATTAAGTTTCTTCCCTTAATTCAAAAAATGCTCAAAATCGTGACGTCACACTTTTCCAACGCATAATGGGCCGAAGATTGAATGTTGGGAGAGTATTGGAGGTTTTGGTTTAAATGGAAAATGACGAAAACATGTAATGCCACTGACCGTTTTTAGAATATTTATAGAGAACTTAAGAATGCCTTCATGGATAAAAAAGTCTCGAGTCATTTGAACGTAGGAGCACAACAGTGGAAAAGCACGAGTCCTTTATGGCCACATAGCTCGTATCACTAAGGGAATGCAAACGTACTTAAGTATAATGACAAAAATGCATGGATAAATACGATTTCGTGATCAGCCAATGCACCCTCCCTGACTCTTCATCATACTGTCTAGAGCTAATTTCCTTTTTTGACTCAAACGGTCTTTAAATATACAAGGAAGTAAAACGTTACATGTAGAAATAACTTCCTACTACTTGGAAAGGTCATCTGACTTATGGAATGTTTTATTGACATGAATTTACCACATGTATAGTCTATATATAGTTCAGTCTAATAATATTGGAATGCTAAACCACACAATGGGCCTTTATTTGAAACCAAGTGATAGCAAATTGAGTATAGTATGACGTAGCATAGATCAAGTAATGGCAAGTAAATATTTCAAAAAGAAAATTAAAGAGAGAGTCGAAGTCAGCTTTGAAGGAAATTTTTCTTCCTTAACGCTATTCTGCGTAGGCCTTTTTTCACAACCGATTCCGCTCCTCGAGGGGTGTTAGGACTCCCCGCTTTTAAATTTGTAGAAGCACCCAAAGTTTCTGGGCATTTGCATACTTCTTACAATTCTTTATTACTGTAACGGTGGAAAATTATCGGATATAGGTACAATAGATCCTTAGATATGGGGCTAAGGCCAACATGATATTTCGGTAAAATTGTTTTACGCATATTTATATTCGCCCCCAAATTTTTGCTATTTCCTCACAATAGGCTAAAAAATTTATTTTTTGATATAAGTGCATAATAAACAAGGAGAGTATAGCATTATTTCGTCCTGCTTTAAGAAAATTTTACTTAAATGAGCAGTCTGAGTCTAAAAATAGCCGTTTCGTCATACGCAAATATCAGGCAGGTCTACCAAATATTCACACATCAAAATATCTTGGTAAGAAATCAAAGTGAGAATGTTTCCAGGACCTAACACTTACTTGCGAGAAATGGCAGGAAAAAAGTTTGATGAGGGTATCCAAGAGCCACACCCTTCCCTAGCAGAATTAGTTTAACCCTTCAAGTAGGTCTTATGCGAAAAATGCACTGATTACTCTCGGTTACACATGAATCATAGGTTACGTGCCATTTAACAAATAAAGACTCATTTAAAACTCATTGAAACCTGTAATACGATGAGATCAATATCAAATTCGATTCAGCATAAACACTTATATAATTTATGTAGTGGTAGATTTCTTGCTTTACAATGATATTGTCGAAAAAGTAGTTAGGGTAAGAAGGGACATGGTAATCAGGACTATGGGGTGGTTAGTCCGTGATTGGAAAGTTAGGAAACAGCTGGTGGCAAATTGATAAATAACGTATTAAAAGTTGGACAATATGTGATGATATTAATTATATCAGAAACCCAACAATTCATGCGTTGCTTCAATACTTTAGTACTTCCTATCGTCCTATTCTAACACAAGATATTGAAAAAACAACACAAACACAAACACTTATTTCGGCAGATCTTAACTACACGGAGTATACTAATTGGCGCACATATATGAACAAGGAGCAAGGAAGAATTTGGTTCCAGATGCAATCACTATTAGATGTGACACACAAACTTTAACAGACTCACTGTAAGATTACGTCACTGCACAATTATTTTAGTTGTGAGTAGGTCACATCAGGCTGTCTTCCTTCCACGATCCACTGTACATGTATTTGGTGCTTTGAAATCAATTATCCCGATACCGATATGGAAGGCTTAGTCACGTCCTGAGAATAATTATAGAATGATTTGATGTACAATTCAGAGAAACTGTTCAATATGAAAATAACAAATAAAAACTTAGGGACGTCTATGCAAAGGAGAAATGTACGTAAAAAATATCACTATGTAGATTAGCATAATTTTCTGATAATTGCTTATTTTGATACCAAAAATGTCAAAGTTCACTAGGTGATTAATAAATTAATGACTTTAGTACAACTAACACAGTCTAATAACAGCTTCTTGTAAACTATTGCCCGGCATACGCTATGACGATGAGGATTAAAAATGGGTATCACCCATAAACTTATATAATGAAAATAAAAAACAACGTGACTATAATTATTCATAGTTTGCCGGTGAAAATTAAGTAGTCGTATTTTATATATAGTGCTTAGTTAAATATAATAGTTTAATATCATCTTTAAATAAAATTACATGTTACTGTTCAACTAAAACGGCAGCATTTGCATTATAGAAATAAAAGGTAATATGATCAATTCAGCTAATTAAAGTGCTATATAGGGCCTTAAACAGAGTTTGTTAGTGCTGTACTACAAATCATCTATTTACAAATTATATTATGGATATCTGCTGACCGTGCTGAACTAGTTTAGAAATGCCGGCATAGGATTTTTTGTTGCTAATAGATCCAAGAACAGATAACATGACTTCGTAATTTTATGATAACAGTAGCTTATGAGCAGCATTGTCATCGAATATTTACTCTGAGATCTGATAAACGACACAAGGTAGGACGTGAAATTTACTGTAACTGTAGCAATTCACCTTATCTTTTTAGAATCGATTATCAGTAGGCCCTATTATGCTCTTTATTGTATAAAAGCACTTGAGCAACAGTACCCAATGGTGGGTTTGGTATTATATATATATGTAAGTCGAGTATTATTCTTCATTTTTTTATTTGGAATGGCATATCTTTTTTTTCGACTACAAAGTATAATATCATGGCACATACCTTAAAGATTTAAAGGTCCAAATTTGGGGGAAAGGCATCCTCTTCAAATCCGAGGGTTGTAGTGGCAAGAAGAAGAATACTTCTGCCAATGGTTACCGTAAATATTTCGATTAAAGGCCCGGGGATCGTATTTAATAGATTAACGTCTAGGAGAAATGCTTCGTCGAGAGGAGTGCTTAATAAAAACCGCACGAAATAGCGAAAACATTTTAGCACTGAAAAGCTTTTCTCGTCTGACACTCCTCAAAGTATAAAATCGTCAGAATTCTATTGATTTGTACCACAAACAAACTTTTTAAATAAAAATCCTAAAGCTTTTGAAAAAAAAGATTCACTTCTGCAGCAAATTAATGGTGATAGAAGTGAAATTATTTGTGTGAGTTCCAGGTCTTAAATCTTTATTTCTAAATGTTTCTCTGATCATTTTCTTTATTCTTGTCCTATATGAAAGTTACGTACCATGTGTCCTCTATATCAGAATTACTTACTTGTTCAGCGTTGTATGAAATACATAAGAGATGCAGAAATTTTGATAGAGTTGTTTGAGTTAAGATACATTTTTTACGCGAAATAGAATGGTGATCTCCTTTTTGACACAAAATTACTAGATTTAGTGCCTCACGAGTGCTTATTCGATAGCAGCGTTTATTACAAAGAAGCTCTTAAAGGCAGAGAAAGTATAATCAAGAGAGGGTGCTTTATAGATTATTTACGATAGTCCAAAACCTCACTCAATGTGACTTGCACAACTACTGATGGCAGCTGGCATAACGTAGGCGTATTAATCAGATCAGTCACCACCCTCTCCATCTGATACCATTACACGTCGTCGCAGGTATTTTAGAGGGTTTTGAATTATATTATCTAGTTTAGAAACTACGGAGTGAAGAATGTCTGCAGTTTGATCTTCAAACAAATTTGAACAGGGGAAAAAGAAATCACGGCACTCTCCTCTCCATAAGCATCGTCGAAGAGCTAACAGAAGATCTAGAAACCGCAGCCCAATCTTTTCGTCTGTCCAATTTGTTTGAGATGGAAACTTCACACATGCCCAGAACAGGACCATAGCAAGGTGAAGCGGCAATATACACTTTGGACGTGAAAGTTCAGTTTCCCTAAGTATCTGAAACGCAAGTAAAACACGTAGTTTATTGCCAGATGGGTCCGTTAGTTTGAGAAGAGTCCGTCGTGCCTTAAGTGTTGAAACAGTCCAAGAATGCAGATTTTTGTCCCTCAGCTTAGCTAAAAGATGAGCTCCCTCCTCATCAATCGTTTTCTTTACTGACGAAGTTGACCATTCGCGGCTCCTTGTAATGTTCTTGCTATTAGGAAATGTCCTCATATCCAAAGCGATGACTAGAGTTACTTCATATGGTGATACCTCTTCAGGAAACTTTAAATTTAATTGAACCACTTTCTCTGTAATCATTGAAAACAAAATCTCTGCTCCGTGTGGAAGGTCGGCACTGTTCTTCCTCCGCGAGCGTCCAGAGTAAATATTTCGCTCTTTAAGGGACGATTTTAACACGTGCGCAAACACAATCATCATTTTGCAGGGAGAGAGGCGCTTCTGTCTTGTGACTGGATCCTCGACAAAGAAATGTTCGATTTCTTTCCCTGCAACCTGCACATACATATCAGCTAACATAGTTTCAGTCTCGAAGAACGTAACCTCGAAATTTTCCTCCATGAACTGAAGCGGGCAGACGTAGATCTCAATAGACCTCAATCCCTTAGTTTCAAAATAAACATTATCATCAAGCCGTTCAAACTGAAATGGAAAGAGCGTCTGTGGAAGGTCCTCAAATATTATATTTACAACATCACAAATTTTTCTCACCACATTATGAAAAGCAAGATTTCTTTTCTGCCCGTCTCCGTCAGCTAATTTGATAACTGCCTCCCCAACCCTATTTAGTTGTTCCTCGCTATACTTTTCTTGCGTATTCGATCGTGCACTGAGTGGCGCTTCATAGTGATTGTTTGTTGGTGTCAATCCCAAATTATCGTAGATCCTCCCTGTTACACTTTGTGAGAGGTAAGAGCCATTCTCTATATCCCCCCTTTCTTCTGTAATATCTTCACAATGTGGTTTTGAAGATTCAATGAAGCTCACTCTAGTAAGCTTGTGATTAATAAAGTCATCACGTCTTGTTCCACTTGCAGAAACGACTGATGAAATCGAAGATTCTCGTGTGAGTCCATTGTTAGAGAAAGAATTCAGATTCAGATGGCTTAACGAGGCTGACCTTTTTGCCAAGCTATCAGAAACAAGAGACTCACTGTCCTCTCTCACATAGACCCTTCTGTTGTCAGCCATCGTTTCCTTTCTATAATGATCATTCCCGTCATTTTCACGGCAATTGGAAGTCTCTGACGAATAGGTTTCAAGTGACTTTGAGGTAGGTATTGCGTAGTCAGATCCTCCCAATGCACTCCGTAACAATGATGGTGAAAAAGCATCATTCCGTGGAGTAGTGGAGAAGCTCGAGTGACGCGAAGTCGATGATGTTCTTCGTGAGGAGTTCCCAACGCCATTACTAATGTCCGAGTACTCTTTTTGTAATCGAGAGTCTAAGCTCTTTAAACTGCGAAGTACATCCTTGTTGGCTGAGTACACACCAAAAGCAGGTTTCACAGTCTGAATAGGAGCT
Source organism: Carybdea cf. marsupialis auct. non (Linnaeus, 1758) (assembly GCA_010016065.2). NCBI lineage: Eukaryota > Metazoa > Cnidaria > Cubozoa > Carybdeida > Carybdeidae > Carybdea > Carybdea cf. marsupialis auct. non (Linnaeus, 1758). Next base: position 5,701 of record JAAAKL020004540.1, on the reverse strand, counting down.
CCATTGCGAAATATTATCCCCTTTAAGTTACTCTTAGAGTTAAAGGACCACACACTGAGCGTAAAAGCTCCCGCTTGCTTGTTCTGCTTTTCAGAATCACCAACGGAAATTGACCCACTCCATGACTCGTTTAAAGAGACGCTAGTAGTTTCTCCATTCCTTCCAACCTGTTGAGTATGACGCTGTGAACTTTGCCTCGAGTGGCGAGACATTTCAACTTTGCTTAGCTCTCAAAGATAGAGTCATGCTGTATGTAAATTGCAAATTAAAATGCTGTCAATTCCTAATCCTAGGTTTCGAAAAGTAAATTTGCTTGACTTTCTGATACTAGGCGACCTAACAGGTATCTATTTAAACTTCAAAACAAAACTGAATTGACGATGTGTTTACAAATTTAAATGATTGGTGTCGGCCATACCATGTTTTGATGCGAACTTCATGTCCGTCATCCCATGTTTTTTAAAATGAATATCTTGATTACTAACAATATCAACATGTTGTGACAAGTATGTACTCATAGAACTCAAGTATGCTGTAAACTTGTTTTATTTATTCAACATTTGGAGGAGATAATACCTAGTTCTCGTATCCTAATTATGTGCTGAATGCAACGTCGTCCTGTTAGTTGCAAGAAATAAGCCATAAACGCTGTACTTGTCATTAAATAGCTCGTTAAATACTTTGTTAAGCTCCAGCATCACTTGATTACAATCTCATGCCAAAGATATTGTCAAACCACGTACTAAAACATCGAGGAAAGTTCGCCATAAACAACCATGGTCTTCGTAAATCTAAAAAAGTTTTTTTAAATTTAAGAATAACTCTTCTCATTCGATCCTTGACCGTTGAATATTTGTCTCTCTTTTTCTCTTTACCTCTGTTAGTTGCCTTGGTGATACGATTTCATTGTAGTTAATTAGAAGCTGACTGACTCAACTTGTTCTGTTGGAAGGGAAACTTAATTTTGTGACCGGTTCTCAATGGAGCATCGACTTCATTATTGTTAATAATTAAACACGAGTTTAAAGAGCAATTGGATGAAGTTGACTTGAAACGACCCTTCAAATAATAGGAAAGCTACTTCATTCAAGGATGGCCGTCATTAAACATCAGCTGGAAAAAACCTAACTTCAATCATATCAGTGTCTAGAAAGATCTATTTTGATGTTTTGACACTGACGTTTAGAGGGAAGTGAAAAAGTTCAGGTGTTTCTCTTGCCTATCATTGATCACGTCTTATGAAGAAACTTGGCTTATTTTCCTACCATGAACCGACCATTGCTCAACTATTTGAATCTAGGGATAACAAATTAGATAAATCGAGTATCTCCAGTGAAAAGTAAATGTTATTTATAACGAAGAAGCGAAAAACTAGACCAAGCACTGTGGAGATGCCACGGGCTAGTCTATATATAAGTAAAATGTTGCCAGATATTCGACAATCTTGTCAAAGTCATTAGCTGACATACTGAAGGGACCCCAATAATAATACGGACCTATTGTAGAACCTCATATGTCAAGGCACATTCTGCAAGACTGCATGAAAACACAAATCTACTTGAAGATTCTTTATCAAAAATACTGAATAAGGAAACGAATCTTTCGTCCACCTATTATCAATTAACTAATACTTGCTTGTTGGTTGTAGTGTCCTCCGACTATGGACTTGTCCACTAACGAGTTAAGCTACCCTAGTTTGGATGAGCTCAGCAAATTCCTTTCTTGACTGCGTCAGTCTATTGGCCCAAAATTGAGTATTCCATGTAAGGGAAAGAGTTATAGATCGAACACGCTTGGGGACTTATGGTTGTTACTCCTGTAAGTTTGTCTCAAAAAGGATCAGACAAATAGGAAAACAAAATATTTTTCTCTAATATATCAGAATGGATTCTCTGCCAATTTTGAGCACGACTGATTTATGTGAATTTAAAGAATTCTACTTATACTGATAAATTTACCCTATAAAACTGTCACAAAATCTAAGAATTTACATGGCTCAAATTCTAGAGCTACTGCAGAACCTTCATATGTCAAGTGACAAGATCACATGAAAATGTAAACTCACTTGGCGTTCTATTGCATTCACCTTTGCACTTGATTTCCATCATCTTTTAACGTTTGCTTTTCAGATTTCGCTAGGACTGCTCTGTCTGCGTATCTCAAGTTATAGTTCTTCATTCCTACTATCTTTATTCCATCTATGTGTTGTATTCTGCGAACGATCATTTCGGTATGTATTAAGAATAATTCTGGTGATAAGACACACCCTTGTCTTACTCCTCTTCTTATATGCGTATAGTTACTGGTGTCTCCACAGTAACTTACAGATAATTTTTGCTCCCAATTTAAGTTCAAGATCCAAGAAATGGAAAATGATTCGTGCTGAATATAATAAAATGCCCTCAAATGGTCAATAAATCAAATATAGACATCCTTTTGCATTTTTGCATATTTATCACCAATCATCCTTAGTTTAAAGATAGTGTTTCTAATTCCATTTTTCTGTTACAAATCCATATCGTTCTTCTGCAATTTTTCCGTTCTTGCAACTTTTTATTCGATTTGAGAATTACTTTGGTCATATGACTCATGAAGCTGATGATCCTGTGCAATTCACGTTTGACTGTACCTTGTTGTTTTAGTAGGGTTATTAAAATCGATTTACTCATCTCTTCTGAGAAGTGTCCTTCTTCATAAATCTTATGCGCTAATGTTGTGAGCAATTTAACACCAAATCAACAAGGGCCTTTATAACTTCAATTGTAGGTTAATCCGGGTCTACTGCCTTCTTTTTGGCACGCTTCTAATGGCTTTGGCTACTTCATCTGGTGTGGTATGCAGGTTTTCTTTTTCTTTTCTAATAGTGGAGGTTTCTTTCTAGTAGCCATCAAAACGTTTTTAAATCTATTCCATCCATCTTTCCAGCATATTTTCTTTCGTTATTATGATAATGCCGTCCTTTGCTTCCATGCAGCAAAGGAGCATATTCTCTGTTTGTTAGCGGCTTGTTTAAGTTTTTCATTCATCAGCTCTGGGTTTCTTTATTTCTCGTTCCTTGGCATTTGTTCGTCCAGCATTCCTTCTTTAGCTTTCCTACACGCATTTTTATCTCCCTATCGATTTTACGGTGTTTTCATGTATCAATTTCAGCTGTCTTCTCCTTTTCATTAAAATCAAGACTTTCAGTAGTCATTCATAGTTTGTGATTGTTTCCAAGTATTGGTGGCAGTAGTTCTTGTGCTGTGTATTGCAAGGTACTTGTAAATTCTCTTAACCACCTCTCCTCTCAATTGCGCTTTTATCTCTGGATCTTGTAGTTTATTTATAGTTTTGCCATCTTGGCATTTCCATGTCACATGATTAGTAAACCATGATTAGTAAACCATGATTAGTAAACCATGATTAGTAAACCATGTTTAGTAAACCATGATTAGTAAACCATATTTAGTAAACCATGATAAGTAAACCATGATTAGTAAACCATGATTAGTAAACCATGATTAGTAAAGCATATTTAGTAAATCAAGATAAGTAAACCATGTTTAGTGAACCATGATTAGTAAACCATGTTTAGTAAACCATGGATGTTTAGTAAGCCATGTATTGAGAATAACGTGATCATTCTGTCCACAAGTATCAATGTAACTTCTTCTGTCATTTTATATTTCAATTCTTGATTTCCAATAGACATTGTATGTTTACCCTTGACAACATTTGCATTTAGGTCTCACATAACAATGTTAATTTCGTTCTTCTTGCACTGTTTCATGCATTTGTCTACGTCATGATACTTCATCTAGTTCGGCTAGTAGGTGCATATACTTATATAACGTTAAAGTTAAATGGATTTAACTTTCAGTTTAACGACGATAGCTAAATAAGAGACTGGATAAGTGATAAGTGCCTCCTGAGTAGTACATATGGTACTCGCCTGTTTTAAAACTACCACAGCCTGTCCATCTAATTCCACTCAAACCAAACAACTGCGGTTTTTAGCCTTCTATTTCTAATTTAAAATTTTCAACTTTCCTTTTCTAGAAGAGTGATCAAACATGCTATGTTCCTATTTTGACATTGTTTCTTGTGTTCTAGTCAGTCACTTGATGAAGGGCCTGTCCTCCCTGAGAACACAGAGCTGCATTACCAAGCACAGAAACACGTGTCTTCTCACTGTTGCTGTAGACACTGTTGTGCTCGTTGACTTTTGGTTGTATCTTCAATGTGATTAGACTAGGAGCAACATAAATACTGACTAGAGATCCCCGACTCCTTTTTCAAGTAGCAGTTTCAACACAAAACAGTTGGTCCTGGCTACTGATGCAAGTGAACTCTTATGCTACGCATTATGTGGCCCAACCCTTAAATGCAAAAATCACAAGTTGCCAGAAAAACCACATCCACCACCTGCTAACTATGGCTTCACCTAACCCTCATGGGGGAGTTTAGCAGGTTTTACACCTTGCTCAAGGGTGAACCGCAGGCTAGTAGACTAAAGGAGTCCCATATGTCTCCTTTGGTACCCAAGTCTCCATAAACTACCACTTTATATACTTAAAAATAAGTTTTGATAACAGATTTATTAGGTGAAACTTCTCACCAGATCCTGTTCACATTATGTTGTCTGTAGTGAATGCACCATGGCTCCAAAACTTTACGGTTTCGTAGGCAAACCTAGATTACTAGATTCTAAGAGAATGTAAAACTTTCAGATGACAGGATGTGACTATCGTTAGATCATAACATCGACAGGCGTTCCCACACTGATCTCTAAAAAGCACTGGATCGAGTATCTTCCGTCCGAAAGTGAGGTCAGTCGTTAGACGCCATTTCAGTCCCCATCACGCAAAGCTTATAAACAACGTTTCGCAACATGGCGGACTTTCCCGCGCTATTTTAACTAATGGGGGCCAGTACTCTTGACTACACTTTTTCGTAGTTGGAAACAATTGAAAGCTCGATCCAGTCTTTTTTACAGATCAGTGCGTTCCCATTGTTCAGATTTTGACGAAAGAAAGCCACCTACATAACGCAATGTCTCACGTCTTCGAATCTTCTAGAAAATTCCTTTTTATTCCACTGGGTTTTGGTTCAAAACTAGTTGCGTTTGCACGTTAGGTACTCAAACCCACATTCACGTCATCGTGAACACGAATTTGCAGTCAAATAACAATATGCTCACGTATGCTACTGCGATTGCGTTTACTTGTACTCCTGCAAGCACATTTACTCCTTCCTTAGAAATGACTATTGATTAGCTGATAAATTGCAAATATTTGATCTTGTTGTTAAGTAACGCCAAATGACATCAATTATTATCATAGTAATAGATTGCTTAATAATTGGCCATCTTGACGTAGCATATGCTTCTCCTCTTGCTGGTGACATTCTATTTGAGAAGAAATACACTTGGTTTCGTAGCTGTGTCCCTTTGCCTGCTATGGTTGACATTAATAATGCAAATATACTCAGTAAATGACAAGGAGTAAGGGTGTTTTGCGAATATTTTTAGCTTTTAGACATTCAAATAACTTGTGGCCAATTAAAGTAACCTATAGACACGACATCATAACTGTCAAAACTACCAATCGTAGACGAGAAGCTGAATCAAATGATCCTCTGAGTTGGATTAAAATTTTGTGGACAATATATTTCGTTCTAAATAAACACAAAGACTACGCTTCATTCCGGCCTTACTAACAAA